>JAKUAA010000024.1:0-176487 GCA_030579055.1 Candidozyma chanthaburiensis
GTTTCATCTTCACGTGGTCTGTATCTTGTGACTGTCGGTCGTTGTCATAACACTCGTCATATCCATGACAAGTAGAAGTGATGCTGTGACTAACTATGAAGAGTCAAAAAAGAGGTCTTAAAGCGTCTAAAATTCAAATAAAATTTGCACTGGAATGTTTGAGGGAACCTGGATTGGGTTAGGTGGTCGACAGGGCTCAAAACCCCGCCATTTATGAGATATTGCACATTTGAGTTTATAACCTTTCGATTCACGGAAAAAGTCGTTCGATTAAAAATAATCGATAAAATGAGGCACTGATAAGGCTTATCAACATGCTGCAATCTGAGAACAACACCATATTCGTTGAGGTTGTCGCAGAACACAACACTCCAACTTCGCGCAAGAGCCTTTTCTGACAAAACAATAACTGAATATTTGAGGATGAACATTCAAAAAGCGGGTACATGATAAATGACATAGCCAAATAAAGTGAGAGAGAAAAAAATTGCAGATGCCAACTCAAAAATAAAGCCCGATGCGGGGCTCGAACCCGCAACCTTTTGATTGACCTTAGAAGATTAAGAGTCAAATGCTCTACCGATTGAGCTAACCAGGCCTCTTGAGCGACATGGACCTGCTGGTATGATAGGTGCAGCTAAAATAATGCTATTCAAAATGGAGTAAAAACGTCAAAACTATCAGAGTAAAGAGGTTTACTCAAAAAATGCTTCTTAAAAGGTCCCAGCGTCCAAACTTTAATTTTGGTGGATCTTTTGCGTTTTCAAGATTTTTAGGGAGGAACTAAAAAGCAGAGGAATGTGCTCAATTGTTGTCCAATAATGCCGGGCCTCGTTGATTTGTGGAGCCACCTGGCTGTGTGCCCTAAGAATAAACTATCCACTTTAAATCGCAAGATCTTTCATGGTGGGACTTTCGAAAAGCTGACCTGATAATCAATCTAGGAAAATTCAATTAGAGACATCATCTTGCTCAGGGAAAAAGTTGTTAATAAGATAGATGGCATGATTCGGGTTATTTAGCCCAAGATGATCTATTACTTGCTCACGGCGCCGTTCAACTCTTCAAAGGAGTCTCCAAAAATTTATTTAGTCTCTGGATTATAAGTAAAGGACCAAGCCTCGTGCCAGTTTGTTGATATGGGGACGAAGCTTTCTTTGAACAGTATGTCACTTCCTTTATGAATGATGTGACTGTTCTCAAGTGAAATACATCCAAGGGGTATAGGATGTTAACGTAAGTCATGAATGTGTACGTAGATCTTCGCGTTTGAAGTCTTAAGCAAATTAATCAAATGTTGGGGGGTTTTCATTGGGGCAAAACAAGTTGTAAATAATCAGAAGCCAAGCTTGAGAGCTCCAGTTGTAAGGACTTACAAGGAGGTGTCACCAGAACATGAGTTGAATATACCAAAGGACAACACCCCAACGCCCGGAGCAACTAAAGTTTTCGATTCGTTTTTTAGAGTAAATAGCCTTTTATAAACTGTCTTTGCCCAGAAAAAAATATTAAAAAAAAAATGAGTCGTTCTCGTTTTGTGGGAAATTCACAAAGCAAAGAAAGCGTTTAGAGGAATCAGCGCCAATTGCCGTTTCTGGCGAGCGGACACAATGCCAATTTCGAGGAGCGTCAACGATTATAATTATTTTCTAGAATATTATTTTGTTAGATAGGCGTCAGCATCACAGTTGAGAGTAGTAGCTCCAGGGCTACGTCATACGCAATATGTCGTAGGAGATTGTCCAATCCCCTTTCGTCTAGACTATTCTTTGACTTGAACTCTGGCAGACAGGATCGCCACTGCACCTGCCTGGAAAGCAAGTGTCTACCCACATTGTGTCGTTCAAAATTGACTTAAGTACAACCAACCCCAGCTTCGCTTCAAAGCCACCTTTAAAGTTACACAAAGGGATGCAAGCAAATGTGACTGAGCAGGTTATTCGACAGCAAAAACCTCTCATGAGCGAGATAGCCATTTTTCGAAGCCGCATCAAGATGATTGCCACGAGGCGCAGACCGGTCCGAACCAAACCTCTGATAGATTTGGTATAGCTCGGCTGTGGTGAAGTGTAATTAAAGGCACCTCGGCAGATCTGCCGCTGGTGAGCATACATCATGGCTAACGCAGCTGCTGTGCTTGACGTTAAGCGAGTAAGACACAAAAGAAACGCCGCTGTACATGATGCTTCCGGACACGATGACGGATTAAAGTTAGAGATTGTGAATGCGCCAACTAACCCCACTCAGCGGCGACATGTCTGCAGAGCACTCTGGAGTTCCATGATCATTTGAACATGAGGTAAATTCATAGAGCATTCGATTTGCTGATGTATCAGGTAAAGACAGCCAGCAGACAAGAGTGCGGAAAAGAAACGACACGGTAGCAATGTAAGCATTTAGGAGAGTTTCGATAAGACAGGTTGCACCAAAATGCACACATTCTAAGCAAAGCTGGACACATTGGAAGATCTGAATTCCACGGATTGACAGCGCTGGGAACCTAGGACCGGCTGCGCCACCAAACAGTTTAAGGAAAGACACAGATTTAGGCGGCACTGCTTGTACGAATTTGGAAGACTGCGATGTGTTGCGAAAATGCAACTTGAACAAGCTACAAGTGGGACGGGGTTTGCGACCCATGCCGCGTCTTGCACGGCGCCGTGGTCTACAAACCGCTGTGTTTTCGGGGAGCATCAGCGTTATCGGGCCACGCTGTAGAGAGATGTATCTTCACGCATAGAAACGGTGCAGAGTAGGCTTTGCTACTACCAGCAAAGCCTATTTCCTATTGCGATTGTGTTTATTCCTGCTGAGACTCCGCAGCCGAGCCAGTCTCCTAGGAAGGAATCAGACGCGGATATACTGTTCTTGAGAAGACGCAGAAAGGCGAGGACCCTGCAAAAGGCCTCTGCAGCGCATCGGAATATTGGACTGGCACGTGCGTTTGGAGCTGGTCCCGCAATCTCTTAACTTGAAGCTACCAGACCTCAATTTTTTAACGGAGAGCCGTCAATCGAGCTCCGCCGATGTCAGAAAATGGTTCAGTGTGAAGGGCAACTTGCTCTCTCTTTTTTATGCGGCAGTGTGCTCGTCAACAGGGCGCTCATAATATCGGCAGCCGAAGCTTTCCTGCTGACGCGACTGCAGGAAACGCTGTTTTGACAGGTTGATGGGCCACATAAAACGGCTTTCAACCTTCTGTATGCACCACTGGAGCCGTCCACAGCGGCGCATGGACAAATGCAGCAATGCTCATTTCTCACGGAGAGTCCGTCCCTCAACAAAATCTATACACTTTTTGTGCACTTTGCGCTTCTCCATATGTCGATGCTAGAGAAGAGCCGCGGAAGCATGCAGCCACGCGCGCATCGTAACGCTTCATGTGCCCAACATAGAGACGCAAGAGTTGGAAGAATGGGATGACTCAAGAGAATAAGTCCGAGGATCCGCTTTGTTTTGTCACTTGTCAGTTTCATGAAAGGAAGCTCCATAGTAATTGACATCCTTGCATACCCCCGTGTATGCATTGTCCTAATGTACGCTCCTAAGCAGGCTGATGACGCAGGGCTACTTGTGTTGCTCTGAGCGCATCTGCATTTGCTAGCACTACTTCGGTTTTTCCGCGGTTTACGATTGTGCGTATTTTTTACTTCTTTCTCTTCTGTCGGACATCTTTAAATCACTCGCTCTTGCGTTATATACTGGGCGCCGCCTCCTCGAGGGTCGATAACTACCAAGGCCCACACGACTTCTGCCTTGTATCTGCCACACCTGCTCCACCGTTTGTATTTGCCTTCCACTGATCCATAAAATCCATTCAAGGTGTCTTTTCCTGTGTTTTTACCCCAGCACCAACCTGCTGCCTTCAACCGCCCTAATATGAATCCGAATTCTTCTATCATGGGGCTCCCGGCTGAAGACCATCTCCACGATGAGGTGCCTTTTGACGACGACGATTCTCTTCACCAGAACATGTCTTCCTACCCCCACCCGGACATAAATACTTTGGAGAACCAGAACTCCTCCATGCTTGCCCATTCTTCTTCGACGGATCCCAGAATTGCTCATAATGCAAAGTTCCCCCCTCATCTTCAGCGAAGGCTCCCCAGGGCTTTTGCTCAGCCCCCCGGAGCACCTCACCAGAACACAAGCCAGGAGATCTTGGGCCACGATGAACACATTCAATCGCCGTTGACTCACGAACAACCACACCCACATCACGATCAGGCCTCCATGCACCTGGAGTATCCCACTCAACAGATGCCTCTTAATGGTCTTTCAATGCCTGGTCACCTGAATAAAATGGCTCTGATACCTCACATGCAGCCGCCTTTGCTGTACCAGTTTGCAACCCAGCTTCTCCAACCACCGATGCATGGCCAGCCCCAGCTCATGAACTTAACCCACATGGCCGAACTGTACTCCCAGATGCCACAGTACACACAACCCCTTACACAACAGCTTGCTCATCAGGGCTCACATCAACATGTCCAGGTGCTTCCTACGAATGCGGTGAACAGCCTGCCGCCTCAGATGTTGCCACTCCCACATCAGCAAAGCACTTCCCCAATTCACGGTATGCACGAGGCGTATGTCAATTCGTCTTATGAAGCGCAGAAGGGAAATAGCGAGGACGACATCGGCGACAGCATCAAGCGGAGAGTTGCTCCCAGAAGAGCCGATTTGTTTCGTGTGGGGCCGCCATTTTCAGACACAACGGATCACAGACCCATTTTCCGTGCTGATACCCACGAAAGACTCAATCCCCATATTGAAGCCCGCATAGATCGAGGCTTCGAAGCGGCTGCAAACGGGAAGTGGATCGGGTACAAGCGTAACTACTTTACGTTGGTTGTTGCTTTTGATCTTGGAATTGACATGGATGCGTTCACGGGTACCAAGTTTTACACCTCCAGGAATCTGACGGTTGGATCTGAGGATGTTCCCATTGACTACTTTGCTCTTAATATTGACGTCAAGTGTTCAGATCCAGATGCTCAGGTTAGCCTTGTTCAGCACACACCGAAGAGAGACAAGGGTCCACAGAATGCCCCTCCAGTTTTCCCTGCCGTGCCTGGTCGTCTTCCAGACCACGAAACAGTTAAGGAGTCATGCAACAAGCGAAATGACACCAAGCTTGAGCTGATGAACAAGATCTTCAATTTCGATAGAAACGAGTACTGTTCTCAGAGGCGTCTTTCCCAAGATGACGACCAGTCGATTCTTTCTACCTATCCCCAGAGCAAGATTGCACGGGTTGCACGCTTTGAGAGGATTCAGTTCACCAAATCTATTCGTACAAAGGCTACGACGATGCAGCACAAATACTTCAAGTTGCACGCTGAGCTTGTGGGAATAGTTGGAAGCGGGCTGGGACAGCAACAACTTGTCTTGGCTTCTGTGAAGACCCCTGGTTTGCTTGTGAGAGGGCGGTCTCCTTCCAAATACAACACAAAAAAGTCATCGGGTTATAGGGGTCCCAGTGATTCGGAGAGTTACAGTATGTAAATAGACATAGATTTAATCACGATTTTACGGTTCCACCAATGAGGTCTAGAGCAAGATCATAGCTTGATTTGAGGCGACTCGTGCTCCTTTTTAACTTTGTATAGCTTTGTGACCAACACCGATATTTCATAGCCCACGTCTTCTTTTGAGTCCTTGGCCATCTCACGAGTCGAAGACCCTGTGTCCAATTGCGTTCCTTCCAATTCAATTGCTCCATTATCACTTGTTGGATTGAGAAGTTAGCCAAGCCAGAGTTAATGCTGATCTGGTTACTGTGTTTGCTAGAGTAGCCATGTACCCATCAGCATGATCTCTAAACTTCAAGACAAGAACATCAATTGAAACAGGCACAATCAGACCCTCCTCAACATAATTTGATAACCTTGGAATGTCATAGAGCCGGATCCTCTCTTTTCCAAAGAAAACTGCCACACGGACGTTGCGCTTTGATCAAGCAATACCCGGACTGGAAAGAGAAACCGTCATTGAAGCACTGCAACGGCTCTGAAGATGACAAAACCATTTCACCTCTCAGAATGTCTTTCGAATCAAGGCAAATGTTTCCACTGGAAGGTCTGGGACTAGGTAAAAAGCGGAGGAACAGTTCCAAATGAAATTGGCTTCATAGCTGCCATTGTCATGCAGACATGATGTCTTACGACCTGACCTCCTCAAGTGGATTGACTCGCTTAAACAGAATTTTTCGAATTCGAATGCTTGTAAAGCTCAGCTGAAACGCCAAATCATTTGTTCCATGTTATGACAACGGCTGCTGTGGCTCATATCGAGAGATTATCCGGAAGCCCGCCAGAGCTAAGTAGCATATCTGAAGCGTAAGAACATTTCGAGAAAGGAGGCTTAGGGAGAGATGATTGGGAGATCAGAGCCAGTAAATGCAGAAAATGTCAATTCCGTTAGAGACTTTTATTAGGGGCTCATGTATGGATATCGTCTGGTACCAAGGATGTAAGCGATCCGAGGATTATCAAAAATTTGCCGAGACCTTTTTGATTTCAGACATTTAGGAGTTTGCACTCGAGACATGGGTGGGGAGACATTTGTACGACTCAAAAGTTGGGATCAATGTCCCCGAATTTCCCATTATGTCATAAAAACACTGCCATAACACGACGGAATTTCAATAAGTACACAAAGACGCCATGGTGCAACTGGGGATCGCAAAAACGCCATTCTGCAACCGTATAATATATATCTGCCAATGAAGCACCTATGGGTGCCTATTGCCTAAGAAAAACAAGAGACATATTCATTTCGATGAAAGAAGTCCCCTCGACCCAGGCTCTGCAGATCTCTCCTAAAACTCAGCCCAACTGCCACACCTCTAAAGCATGAAAAAGATAGGCGCTTTTGACTCTCGCGGCGTGAAGAAACTGTGCATCCTTTTACAGAAGGAGCCGCCGCAAACCTGTTTTCCCCCTGAGGTCACTTAGCTTGCATTCCTTTAGTACATTCGACGTATCGTAGCTGCAGAGCAATATACTTCCTTTGACGAAGTACATGGGCCAGTTGGTATTTCAAAGGCATCGAATACTCGGCACGTGAAACGGTGAAGCAGCTTTTACCATTTCTGATGCAACAGACTCCCCATATACTGCAACACCGGCTGTTGGTCCCTGCGGCCTAGCCAGGTCGCATTTTAGGGCTCTTTGCATTTTTGGACCCGCTCGACCGTTAATTGACTCGGATGGCCCCTAGGTTTTTATTCGGAGTCCATGTGCACGGATCTTGAGAGGTGATGGAGCAATGGACCAGTGAAGATTGGATGAGGTAAATGCTTTGGTTTTGCCGACCCCAGTTTTTTGTATTTTTGGAGGTCCAGGTGCTTTTAGTTAAATATAGAAGCGCTCTTGAATTTGAGTTTTTGGAATTTTGTTTCTTGGTGACTGGGGTGTTCCCTGATACCACGGCTCACCTGCGATAGCACCACTCCAGCATCACCAAGCTACCACCCAAAAATCCAAAAAAAATTTCAAGTTTCACTTTCAAATTGCCAAAAACAATGCAATCTTCCCAAAGCACCTCATCCCAAAAATAATTTCCCACCATCACGTCTTCAACGTCATCGTTGCCGTCGCTTGCGTCCCCATACACAGGGCCAACGTTCGCAACTGGACCAACCAGAGCCCTCTCAAAACAAAGACATGGAGACGACTGAAAGTCACCAAAACCCAGCATTTACAAATTAAAGGAATCTCAACATTTCCATAAATCTCCCTTTTTTGCCATTGTTCGACCGGTGTGCCCTCTATCACAACCTGCGTGCTCGCTAAATTTTCCCCAGAAGACATCAACTACACTGCATCTCCAACCACTTGTACTATAGACCAGTTACACCCCACCTTCACCCGCCAATCCGAATTCCTATTCAACACTACACATGCACAATAGTCCGCCGGTGGACGAAAAGCATGTTAAAGGGCGATTTCCTCTGCCTGATGATACACTGACAAAGCATGACATGGACACCAATACCCAAGACCGCAGCTCCAAGCAGCTGCAAAAAGTCATAGACAAGCACTCTACAGAATACGTGGTTCGCCTGGGCATAGCAGGCGGCCTCTCGGGCTCAGCAGCCAAGACACTCATTGCCCCCATGGACCGAATCAAGATTTTGTTCCAAACGTCGAATCCCGAGTTTCTAAAATACAGAGGCCTGTTTCGAGGGCTTTTCCAGGCTGGCCGCAAGATCTGGGCCAACGACGGCCTTTACGGGCTTTTCCAGGGCCATCTGGTCACCTTACTTCGTATTTTCCCATACGCTGCCATCAAATTTGTTGCATACGAGCAGATCCGTTCCATGCTCATTCCTAACGACTCTTACGAAACAGCGGTACGCCGATTCATGGCTGGCTCTCTCTCAGGATTGACCAGTGTTTTTTTCACATATCCTTTAGACTTGGTGAGGGTTCGCTTGGCTTTCGAGACAAGGAACCTCCAACACACCATTCCTGGCCACAACCACCAGGCCTTCATCGCCCATCATAAAGGCAGGCTAGTCTCCATATTGAAACAGGTTTACCTGGAGCATCCTCCACATCGCGAGTCCGACCCTGGTTGGATCAAATTCATGAGAAAGAAAACGCCCAAAAGCCTAGTACCGATCTCCAACTTCTATAGAGGCTTTGGACCCACCATTTTGGGAATGATCCCATACGCTGGCGTGTCATTCTACGTGCATGACTCCATCCACGATATCTTCAGATCCAGACTCTTGCTGCCGTATTTCCTAGCACAGCCATACTCCTATGTCTCCAGTCACAAGGTCGTGAAGATGTCCAGAGATAAGCAGAATGTGAGTTCTAGAGATTCTAGAGTGCCGCTTCGGGCCTCTGCACAGCTTTTCGCCGGTGGGTTGGCGGGAATGTGCTCCCAGACAGCAGCTTATCCATTCGAGGTCATCAGAAGACGAATGCAAGTGGGCGGCGCCGTGAACTCTGGCAAATTCCTCACCTTCAGAAAGACAATTCAAGTCGTTTACGCCGAAAGCGGATTTAGAGGGTTCTTCGTGGGCTTATCCATCGGATACATGAAGGTGATTCCGATGCTGGCGTGCTCTTTCTTTGTCTACGAGCGGTGCAAAGTGCTTCTCGGGATATAACAGCTTAACGTCGTTTATTTATTTAGAAGTTCATGCGAACTCGGGCGCCAGGGCTAGTCCCTGGCGGTGTATGTACATGTATTAGAAGAACCACGAAAACCACTTCTTCTTGTTAGTGACCCGGGTCCCGAATCTAGGCATAGCGTTTGCGCCAGGGCCAATCTTGAAGCCCCATCTCTGCAACTGCTTAACTATAGTGGGTGTCAAGGCAGCTGTCAATGGCACCCTGACAAAGATGAGCGCCGACTTGTGAAGACCATAAGCGATGGCAAACTCTGTCCAAGAGAACCAGGGAAACCAAGCTCCTTCAGGCTCTTGCTCGTTCTCCTCCTGAATCCTGTCTATTCTCTGCTCCTTCTCCAACTGCTCATCACTCTTGCCGTAACCGAAATACTGCTTAACGCTGTTCTCGTATTTCTGGATCTCCTCCTTGCCCATCAGGTGCACAAGCAAGTAACAAAGCGGCAAGTCCACCATGCTTAAACCAAGATAGACACCCAAGGCGGAGTAACCATAGCTCTTGATCAATTTCTGAATGCCGGAAGATTCTTTTGGTTTTGCTGTTTTGGTGGACTGGAAACGCAAAAGCTGCTGCAATTGTAATCTGCTTCTACTAAGAAGCTGGGAAGGTCTTCCAAGTCGAAGGCTTTGCCTGAACATTGGTCCGATCATATTACGAGTATGTGATTTTAATAGATAACTTTCGCACAGCGGAAAATACGGGAGCAACCTCACAGAGACTGGTAAGTAGAGTCATGATATAAAAAGGATTTGTGCTGGCTTTGAATTATATGAAAAAGTGTTTTTGAAACATTAGTAATTATATGGATGGTGGCATCCCATGCGTGGTGTACTCGACATCCTCGGCTTTGATGCCACAAGTCGCCACAGGACATAATTGAGATCTGACCAAAACTCGATTTGGGGCGCCTTCACCACTTCTTCTTCAATGCGCTAAACTACCTGAAGGTAGAATAGTATTTCTCCTGAGCAAACCTATGAGCAACTCTCTCGAGCACTTCCTCACTGTACACCTCCTCGAGCTTCTCGTCACCCTTCAAGACCCGGTTCTCGTGATTTTTCTGCTCGTCCTTAGTCATCACAACAACATTTTGGTAGCTCAACTCCTTCGATGGATCCCACCTCGAGAGAGTCAATCTAGTGGAGTAGTTTGAAACCACAGACTTTCCGCGGAACACTTCCTCAACAATGTAAGGAACGTCCCTGAGGGCCACAGGCGTTCTTTGCTCCAAGTGGCCCAATCTAGATTCCTGACCGGCCAAACTCTGCAAAATACCATCGTAGATCTTATATCTGTTCTTACCTTCAACGTACTCCACAGGATACCCAGCGACGGTGGTTATAATATGAGTGGCCAAAGCCAAGCCAAACATACCCGGCATGGTTCCAAGAACCGGCAAAATTCTCACACGGAAGCTCTTGAGTGCTGCAAGTTCCTCCACGTCACCCTTCGCTATTTCATCCTCGTCCAAAGGCAAAAGACGAGCTTTTCTTGGATCGGGCTTTTCTGCACTGAAAACAACGGGTATGTTACCGATGATGCCTCTTCTGGTCAAACGGATTCTCACCGCTCTCGCGAGAGGATCCTCCTCTGTTTTGGAGATGTCGGCTATGTTGATCCTCGTGGGGTCCGACTTGCAAGCAGCACCACCAGACGAGATGACTTTGAGCTTCTTCTCATGACAAAATGTTAAAAGGTCGACTTTTGTGTCGATGTTATCGATACAGTCAACAACCAAGGTAGGGTTGAAGTCCCCGCCTAAAATGAGCTCCTCACCGACGTCCTTGTTCCACAACTTATTGTGAACGTCAATCTCAACCCACGGAGCGATTTCATGCAAATGGTTCTTCAAGCAGTCAACTTTGGAGATGCCCACATCCTTCAAGTTGGCCACCGCGTGTCTGTTGAGCGATGAAAGCGAGACCTGGTCAAAATCAATGATTCTGATCTTGCCCACACCAGAACGGACTAACATCGTGGCCACCCAAGAGCCGACTCCACCGGCACCAACGACAACAATGCGCTGGTTACGAACCTTCTCCATCCCCTCCTCGGAGAGAAAGGCATAGTTTCTGGTCAATTGTTCACGTATGAGTTCCTCGGAGTGGTGCTTCTTCTTCACCGGTGAAGCTTCCTTACTCCGTAGCAGTACCAGATCGGTGTATCTATGATACGCTTCGACGGCGGCAGCAGCAAGAATGGCCGCTGTCAACGCCACAGTTGCAGTTCTGAAGGGCATGTCGGTATTTGATGATGAGTGGTATAGGAACTTTTTCAGGCGAACCTCATCTTTCCTGTCTGTAACGTGAATCTACGAGTACCCCAGGAAATCAGTCTAGAGGGTAAAGCCAACGAAAACGGACGTGGCGTCAGTGGCAGAGCATTCAACCTGCGTCTGCTATTAAGTTACGCCGTCTCCCAATTCAAAAGAACCCAGCCACTTACATTGCCTTGAGACAGTACATGCGGACTGGGTACAATTCCCTGGGTAAACCCCTCTGAATGTCGCTGGCAATGAGTTTAAGGCCCGCTTGAGCAAACAAAGCTCTAAACTTGGCGTCTGTGCGTGTGACGCTCGAGTCTGTGGCATCGAATATGTCATCCTGAGGAGCGATGTTCTCCTTCACAACAAGTGTGCCATTTTCCATGAGGGCCTCCTTACATCTGATCCAGAACTTGACGAGCTCTTCGTCAGGTAACTGTCCCACGCACCACTGGCACCACACGAGCCAATAGCGGCCTTTTTTCTCGGGAGATGCCTCCCACTCTTGCATGCCAATGTCATAAATATCGCCAAGTTTACCCTTCTGCTTTACAGCTACAAGTTCTTTCTCCATCTGAGCCACAAAGGGCTTCACTGGCTCCAACAAATCACATTTGTCACTGACTTTCCACAAAAAGTCTCTTGTAATGCGGCCGATTCCAGCACCCATGTCAATTGTAAGTTTTTCGAAGCCTGGCGGACACTCCATTCTTGTCTGGAGCTTTCGAAGAAATGTGGCAGACCCGACAATATCGGCCTTTGGAACCAGGGTCTGCTCACCAAAACCACCCAAAACACCGTTCACTGACGCTGGAACAGACAGCCAGTAGTCAATGGCGTCGTTGTAGTTTATCATGATGTTTGGGTCTTCATCTTGGATTAGTTCATGGTTTAATTCAAGGGGTGCTTTGACTGGCATTAGGATGGGGTAGGTAAGAGCAGAGATAAAAATCTGTCTCATAACCCTCGGGAGGACCTGTACACCAGGGTTTTGGTCCCAGCTCTCTTGTCAGGGCACTACTTTGCATTGGTCGAAGTGACAAGTAAAATATAAGAAGTTTATGATTATTCATGATCTTTTCGTTCCAGAGCTATTTGGCTATTATCGCTGATTGCGAATTATCTTGCGTATTCGCACCCATTGTTAGCTGGTTCTACACCCCAGGGAGGCCTGAGAGTGGATGAGGTAATTGGGAAAAAATGATAGAGTATAATAAAACGATCTTACCTAATTAGAGACGAAAGCAAAAACAGAATATCGTTGACTTTAATTCCTCAATGTCCTTCTCCACACCAAACAGTCAAAACACCGCAAGTGCGGCCCTGCTTTTTTGTTGATACTTCCATAATTCGCGTCTACAACACCTTACTAATGGGATACTACGATATCGACGATATCCTAGCAGACGGGGAAAAAGTGCCGTGCGTTTTTAATGCAACATACCCGGGTCTAGGCTTTCTCGAAGGCAGCCCAGGAAGGCCGCTTTTGAAAGACACAAAAGTGGAACTACCCATGTGGTTGGCTAAGCTATTGGCTATGAGCGAGTTGCTGGCACAGTCTGATCTCAGCTTCGTGGAGATGCTCACTCCTGAATTCATCAGCCCCAAGGTTCTAAACGCCATTCGTGCTGATCCCAAGGCGGTCGATCTACATTCCTTGAAAGCAAGCTACTACAAGCTAGCAGAGCAGTGGATCTACATTTTCAGCGACCAGCAAGTGGCTGAGGTCGTCATGGAGCTCTTGAAGCTGCGATCTTTGGAAATCGACAATTTTGCCAGTAATACGAATAAGCACGTCAACAGCTCGTTCTTACTGTCGTTGGACGAGTTCGAGAAGAAGCTATATAAGGTCACAGCGGAAAGCAAAAGGCAGACCAGGCATTGGGCTAACCTGGTATAACGACGTGTTTCTAATTCATTGCATTTTTACACTATAGAATAAAGGTGAATCTTGAAGCTGTCTCAAAAGAGCCCATCTTCGTCTTGTCCTTCGGCATCTCCATCGTCCGAAGAGTCTTCCACCATCTCTTGCGACTTGAACTGTTTTCTCTTCTTTGCTGGAATATTTTCAGAGGCATCCTCGTCATCATCGTCGGCAACCGTGCGCTTCTTGCGCTGTGTCTTTTTTGGAGGTTCTTCATCTTCGTCTCCAGATGGCAAGTTTGGCTCTTCTGGTTCGTTATCTTCGGAAGGTGGGGCATCGTCGTCTCCGTCGCTGTCGTTGATGAAATCTTTCTTTTTACGACCGCCCTTCTTGCCGCCCTTCTTTCCATTTGCTTGCGCTTTCTTACCCTTCTTCTTTTTTCCGTCCTTTTTGTCACCGTCAAGATTGTCGTCGTCGGACTCAACCACAACATTTGACCTGGCTTCCTCAGCCCACTGTTGTGCCTGTTCTTGTAACACGGCACGTTCCTTGGCCATTTCTTCCTGCTTGGCTCTGAGCACGGCCAACTCTTCCTCGGCTTCCTGAGCCTTACGAGATTCCTCCTCCTGTCTCATCTTCTTGGCCTCTTCGATCTTGCTGTTCAATTGGTTGACATTCTCCTTGGTCTCCTCGAGGCAAGTATCCAATCTCTTGAGCAACGTTGTCGTACCCATATTGGCTCTTGACTTCAACTCAGCCTTAGGGAATGGAGGATGTTTTTCCTCGTCAGAAGCAAGAGCGTTCAAGTCGGAAATGGCATCATTCAAGTTAGTGATAGCCTCCTTAACGTCATCAATCGTTCTTTGCTCAGGGGTAGATTTACTAAGGAAATCGGCAATCTGGAACTTGACGAAGGCAACATTGAACAACAAGGCACTCTTGTTTGTAGTTGATTTTGCCAAGGCCTCTTCAGTGTATTCTAAGCCCTTCTTCAAATAGCCTAATTTCTTCTCCGCAAGACCTCTCAAGTACCACGAGCGACCCAAAAAGGAAAGGATCTTAGGGTCACTGCTGTTAGTGAATCTGACATATGCAATCTCATAGCTCTCGATGGCTTTAGAGTACTGTTTCAACTCCAGCAAAACATGACCGAGATTCAAATATACCGAGATATCATTCAATGAATCACGGATCTTTCTCAAGACATCGAGACCCTTGTTTGGTTCCTTGTTCTCAATGTAGACGATGGCCAAGCCTTGAGCAGCAAAAACGTTCTTCGCGTCAATAGACAAGACCTTGGTAAACAACTCAATGGCTCTCAAGAAATATTTCTTTTTCTTCTCATCTTCCTTCGAAGATTTGATCTCCCTTGCCATCACGCAGTAAATGTTAGCCAAGGAGATCAAAGCATAGCAGTCGTGAGAGTCGTAGTCAACTAATGTCTCCTTCTGATGTTGTGTGTCTGCATCAGGTTTGAGTCCGATCTTCTTTCCGAATGTCTTGATGAACCAACCATAGAAGGATCTTACCTCCAAGTTAGAAGCATGCTCCTGAAGAAGTGTTTTGATTTCCTCTTCAAGCTCTTTCTTTGGCGTTTTCTCAGTGGAAACGGCATCCAAAAATAGGAGTCTAAGTTTGGCAGAAAAGTAATTGGGGCATTCTTCGAGTAACTTGTTGTATATCTCGATAGCCTCGGCTTCACTGGTTGACTCCTTCGATCTGGCCAAGTTATAAGTAATCGGCGTACGCAAATCCTTTCCAAGATCCACGATAGCCTCGTCGATAGAGTCTTCCGGAACTTGGTACTGGTCAGCCCTTTCAAGCGCAATGGCAAAGTTTTCAGCGGCAGCAGCCTCGTTGTTTTTGATAAAATTGAAAACACCAATGTTGTTGTAGACCTCCAAAGGCGCATCCAGATTAATCTGCTTTCTACTCTCAATAGCCTTCTGCAAGTATGACAAAGACTGAGAAATATCTTTGGTTTGGTAGAGCTGACTCAATTGCAAGTAAGCATTAAGAACAACAGGCTCCTTGTTGAGGTAAGCTTCATCGTCTTTCATGTTGGCTACAGCCAAACCACGGTTGTTCGACAATCTGATATATCTTTCCAATGTCTGGATAGCCTGTTCGTTCTTGGAGCGGGATTTCAGCTGAGAATATAGGAGACCTAAGGCATAATTGAACTCTAAGCACTTGGAATTAGATCTGACGATCGATTCGAAAGTAATGGTGGCTTCTTCGGATGAACCACGACTGAGCTGTGCCTGGCCTAGACCCAACTTGGCAAGCAAGTTATTATCATCCAATCTGATGGCCTCGTGGAAGTATTTTTGAGCTTGAGTGAAGTCATCCTTCGAGTAGGCAACACGACCAAGCCAGAAAGAACCCTGAGAAAGAATTTTAGAAATGAATGGCGTCAACTTTGAGGATTTGGCAGCATTGAGCTCATCAGTGGAGGACGTCACCACTTTGTTAATTATTTTCTCCACTAAATCGTGATCGCCTTTCGAGTAGAAGTAGGAAGCGAGAACAACCAATAGCACTTTATCGGTGGGAGCTTTCTGGTGAAGCTCATTAGTCTCTGAAATGACACTCTTGTATCCTTCTATGAATTGCTCGTCCGAAAGGGAGTTGGTGAACACCTCGTCGAATTTGGCCAACGTCAAAAGTAGCTTGGCCTTGTAGTTGTCAGGGTCAATCTCGAGAGCACGCTTCCAAGAGTTGATGGCCATGGAACGATCCTTGAGGTACCAAAAGCACAAGCCAATGCCGATTCTTGGGTCCGGCTTCATCAAGGGGTTCAACACTAGCACCTGTTGATAAATTTTCAACGCATTGGAGTAATTCTGGGTTTTGCTGAGTGTGATCTGAGCCTTTCCAAGCAAAGCAATGCAGTTGGTCGAGTCCAGCTTCAACAAACGGTCAAACAACTGTAAAGCATTCTCAGCTTCATCCTTGTGAACATGGAGAACAGCCTTCGAAACGAGGGCAGGTACATCATTAGAGTCTTCCACTTGAGCGAGAGCTTCCAGGGCTTTTTGAACATGCTCTGACCTGTTGACACCTTCATTTACGAAGGCAAAATGAATAGAAGCTAAAAGCACAAGTAGACGGTCTTTGTCGCTCTTCGTTTTCACTGAAGCACCTTTCTCTGCTATAGCGATAGCTTCACTTAATTTTCTGGCCCGTGCATAGGCCTGGGCCACAAGAATCCAGTACTTCACAGCACAAGACTCTCCCTCCAAAAACGATATTAGCTCCTGTGGGTCATCAGGCAATTCGTCAATGGTAACAATATCACCGCTGCCAATGACAATATCCAATGTTTTGGAGACCTCTGCGGCTTTACCACCCAAGTAGTAGGAGGTATCGAGCGTATTGTCCATGACTATCACGGGGAAATAGACGATCAAATAACCGGGAAGTTAAGGGAAGGAGTTTGATTCTTGAGTGTACAAGTGATTTATCGTGAAGATTTCTCTGGAATAACACCCGTACACCAGAGATATCGGTAGAGAGCGTGTCGATTAGCTATACATGGTCTAGTTCATAAAAGTCTGATCATTAATCATAGGTTGAAGCCTGGAACTTGGCCGTGAGCTCTTTTGAAAGTCCTGGAAGTTTTGGAGTCTCAGTGGTCGATGTTCTCAGGCGTCTTCCGTGTTTCGCAGTCACTGCGAGTTGTTTGGGGTAGTTCACGATGTCACTGGCTTGAAGCTGTAAGGCATAAACGGTCTCTGTTCCCGTTTCAAAAGAATAAACGGTGACTTCAAACTCGAGACTTGCCTTCTTCACTTCAAGCTTGAATGGGTATTTAAGCGAAAGTTTACAGAGATCCTTGTCGATCTGCTTGACCTGCTGCCAGGCTTCCTTGAATTTTGCAAGTGCTTCCACTGGCTTGGAGTTTTCGATTTGCAAGCATTCAATAGCAAGAGGCGCTAAGCTTGCAAAGGTCAAGTCACTAGAATCGGAGGTCTTCTCGAAAAAACGAATGTGGGTAGGCGTCGCTTGTTGATATGCGACGATGGCACCAATGTGGGCATTGCACTCAAATTCAATCTCGTTTGAGCCGATGCCTGATATGTATCTGAGTCCTGACTGGCCCTCTGACTTCTGTACTTCGTGCTCAAGTTCTTCGATTTCTTGGTCACTGAAATGTCTTCTGCGGCTGATTTGGCTCTCTGCCTTCTGTAAATCACCCTGTTTTCTCTGAATATCAGCGGTCACCTCATTGATACCCAACTGCACTTTTGCAAGCTCTGCTTCCTTCTTAGTTATGTCGTCTCTGTGATCAAGTAGTTTTCGGTTGAGCTCCATGAGTTGCAGTTTGATGATTTTAAGCTGGTTGGCATCTAAATCTTTGTAAGACGCTTTGATCTCTCTGAAGGAGGATACATCATTTTTTAGCAGTTGTAAGTCCGACAAGATGTTGGCGTGTACATCTTCCAATTCTTCGAGACTATCTTCAAGTATTGTTTTGTCCGACTGAAGTTGCTCGAGATTTCCTTGTTGTACCTCCAAGACATTTTGCATGAGCTGAGTACGCCATTGATACCACACTTGCTTGGCCTGATGTCTCGTGTACTCCTTCAATAGATGGAAGTGGGATTTCATTGAAATCTGGTCATAGTAGGAAGACAGATAGTATTGCTTAAAGAGCGTAGGATTGTCCTTGAGAGTTTGCTCGCTGACTTCTTGAAAGAGCGTTTTACCCTGCTGAATCTTTTGCGAGAGCTCCTTGCAGCTCAACTCCAAAACTTCTAGCAATGGTAAGTAGACGTTTCCCTTGTAATATTCCTCGTCCGACACTTCAGATGTGTCTTCCTGAAGTGAAAGTGAGAATCTATCAGCAGAATCAGTTGCAATTTCAAGATCGTCGTAGAATTTGACGCCGATGTCATTGAGAAATGTTGGGAGCGAGACTGGTTGATAGTTTGGATCGTCATAGTCCTCATCGACCCCGTCGACAGATAATGTAGACGTTTCTGCTAGTGGAATGTCCCAAGTCGCAACATGAGGTTCGTTGCGAAGCTGTTTCTGATTCAGCTCCTCGAAGTCATCAGCTTGTCTTTTCTGAGGAAGCTCTGTCTCAGAAATACTCTTTATCTCACTTCTGGACTGGGTGAGCTCCATCGGTTGCGACAGTTCCAAATGAGGCAAAGCAGCTCCATCTTGTGATACGGGGAGTTGTGTTTCGGCTGCATTTTCGTAATCAGTTTCCTCCAACAGCTTCACATTATTCCCATCTTTCTCCAGCGTGGAAGATGGTACTTCTGGCGAGCCTGCCTTGTTTGGCGTATTCTCGGTGGCCTGATCAACCTCCTGCTGAACCTCTTGCTCTCTTTCGACCTCTGCTTCTCCTTCGGGCTCAGGCATTGGTTCAGCCTCTGAAACTTGATCATTTTCAACAGATGGCTGAGGCTCTTCGGCCAATCGCAGCAGATCTTCTCGTTTCTCCTCTGACTCGGATGTTTCTTCTCGGATATCCTCCAAAGGATTATGCTCTTCAGATATGGCTTCTTCTTGCCTTGGAGAGCCTAGCTCGGTGGTGCTGTCAGAAGTTGATTCTTTCTCATTCGCAAGAGGCTTATCATTAGGCTCCTCTGCTACTGTCTCAATGTTCAGTTCTTCGCCCGACTCTTGGCGGGATGCCTTTATCGCCGGAGAAGTCGCAGGGGTTCCATAAACAGACGTGCTCTTCTCGGCAACCTCGTCTGTCAATTTTTCATCAGGAAGAGGCTTCCCCTCTTTTGCGGTCACTTGAGCACTCTCGAGCTGGCTTTCGGTGTCTTTTGACTCAGTATCTTCGGCTTTACTTTCCTTCTGGGTAATTCCAAGGTCGGGGATCTCGTTCAAGTTAAGTTTTGGCAGCGTCTGGGCCGCTATATCCACGGGGGCAGTGAGCTCGATTGTCTGCTCATCGTCAGGCTCCCTTCGGTTCACCTCTTCTTCATCTTCAGAAAGACTGGGACTGGTCAATATTGGGGGTTTGTCGGCCTCTTCCGAAGGAGCACCGTGATGCTGCACTTCTCCTGAATTAGCCAGCGGTGAACCAGCAGGCTTTGTGAACGGTTGCGTTAGCTCCATATCTTCGCCATCTTGGTTCGACGCTGCAGCGTCAAAACCAGTCATAGTCATCGGGCTGAATCTTACAGTATCGACAGATTGGAAAATCTCCTGACGAGAATGTTCGTCAAAAAACTTGGTGAAGTCCATGGTTGCCTCTTCGTTGCCATTGCTGTCATACTGCAATTTGTGTCCATTGAGAAAATGTGACTTGGGGCTATCGAAAGAGAAATCCTGGCCATTCGGTACCACAGCAAGCGACGAGACATTCTTCGTGAGCTGCATGGTCATCTCCATATTCGAGGTACCATTATCAAAGTGTTCAAAGTGGTTTTCGGTTGACAGCCGATACGCAAGGTTCACCTTTCCATCGAGCTGGTCTGTGAACTCCATATCCTGCTCCTGGGGCTGTCGTATCAGGCCCGTAAAATCCATCGTTTGGTCTTCGGTAGATCTCGTTGCGTTTTCGTTCTGTGGGAGGTCTTCATCGTCGCTGCTGTTTGATTTGGCGACAGTTCTCATCAGGTCAACAAAGCTGGACGCATTGTTCTCCAACTCTGATAAGCTCACATTGGCTTCGTCGTCGGAGCTGTCTTCCTCTGGGATAGCATTTCCATTTGGCGAAACAAAGTCAATTTTGTGAAGCTTTACCTTGTTGGCAAAAGAGACTCTTCGGTTTGCAAGTCTGGAAGCTGTGTCAAAGTGTCGAAGAGGCATTGACGGGTTGGGCATTGTCATGTTCTCTCTGTTTTTGAGAATTGACTTTGTTTGTTTTCGGCGGTACCCCGTGGTATTGCCATCCTCGTAGAGATGATCGGACATTGAGCTCATCTTGAGGTGGTGGTAATTGTTTGTGTATTGATATCGGTGCGGCATGCACCAGGGTACACCAACACGGTTGGTGTTTTAGCAAATGGACTATGAAAGAAAAAAGAACAGCGCAAAGAAAAAGTTGATTGTTCGATGAGTTTTTTGACTTTCTCTATTAAGATTATCATCTGTGGGCGGCATTAGTAAGTGGTTGAATGGGTGGTGAAAGATGTGGCTGCGAGGCATCGAAGAATGTAGAGATAAGTAATTAAAGTACTGGGCTGGTAAGAGAGAAACAAGCTGGGTGTATCGTGGCTGTCTTTGCGAATCACTTAAAAGGCTAATTCTTCGAATCCATTCGTTTTTATTATTTCGTGCCGATTTAGTATGTTTGTGTATTTGTTGCGTTCTGCAAAATGTCCTCCATTCGTCAAACTATTCATGAACACGGTACTCCAAGAAAAATACACAAGCCATGGTGCCACAAAACTTAAAAAGAATGGCCATCTACTTACCAAAAGCCAAAAATCCGTCGACAAAAGGCTACCCGAGCACTACGTGATATGTCCAGTTTAAGGTCTTATGCTGCCACAGCGCTTCATGAAGAACCGAGGTCCACCGTCAGATACAAGGTCAGCGAAAGCAGTAAGTCCGACGAAAATGTAAAGTCACTACCACCGATGAGGTTTCTGTTTTTCGCTCACCCTAAAAAATTCCAAGACATAGTGGCTCTAGTGGCGCCATTTTCAAACCTTAAGCAATCTGGGGTACCCTTTGTGCGGCCCCCTATAGACTGGCAACTACAAACACAGGGCACATTAAATCAGCATACTTATTCAGATCTCCCCAGTCATTATTCCCTATAATAGCTAAGCTCGCTTCAAAAAAGTCAATTGTAAGAAAATTTTCACTCCATTCCTCTTTGCCTTTTTTCTTACTGGCTGGGTGCATCTGCCCCACGCTTCTCCACAAACAGAATGTAGCATTTCCGAGATTCACCGATCAACGCTTGCTTTCGGGAGAAATTACACGGAGCGGCTACAACAGCTCAAAATCTAAATATCAATTAATCATTGAAAATAATCATCAACTAATCTCCGGATTATCAAGGCTAACTAGGTAACTGTCGTTTCGCAGCCATATTCACTTCGATGTTGCCTATCAGCCCCACATTGTTCCAATAAATCCACTACGAGTCAGGCAGATACAATCTCACAAAAAACGGCGTCTCAAACCAAAAGCAAATCTAGAGCACTCACCGATCTGAGAATTGTCCCTGAAGTTCACTTGCAAATTAAGTCCCCGCGCTTCCTCGGATCCAGCATGTGCCGCTAAGACGACGCTAACAAGACTGCTTCAATGTAGCCAGAAAATAGTACGGCTGCCTCGTGGAAAAAACGCTGATTGGCCAAAAGGCCGCCGTTTTTCTCAATGTTGCTAGACCAGAGTGCAAGACCCGGCTTCTTCCGTACATCCGTGCCCTCGGTTGTGGACATTTATCATAAGCAGGATACCCCATATTCCGTCCAGTGAGAAAGAAAAAACACACTACAACCACTTTCTTCCACAAATCTTCAGAATGGTCGCCGATACCCTAGTCTACCACCCCACGTTGAACAAGTTCATCAAGTTCATAGACACTACACCCAAGAGGGAGAAGTCCTTCAGATTGGTGGCCTACTTGTCGAGATTCTTGTCCTACTACTTGCAGAGAAAGGGCTTTTCCGCCGAGACCGTCCAGAAGTTCAAGGACTTGAAGCAGCACGCCACTTTCCTCAGAAAGGGTATGCGTTTCTTGAAGCCCTTGAACCACTTGCAGGCTGCCTCCAAGGCCTACGATAACAAGCTCATGGACCATGTGTTGCTGGCCACCACCGTCATCAGAAACTTGGGCTACGCCGGCTACTTGACCTTGGACGGTTTTATTTTCATCAAGATGTTGGGTCTTGTTGACAAGAAGAGGTTTGCCAACTTCCCCCTCTGGGCCTCCAGATTCTGGCTCATTGGTCTTATCGCGGGTGTGATCAACTCCCTCAGATTGATCAAGATCAACTCAGCCAAGTTGACTTCTGCCGACGAGAAGGCCGACGAGGACGCTATCAAGCTGAAGATTTACCAGGCCAAGAGAAAGTTGATCTGGGACTTCTTGGACATGTTCATTGCCCTCAATTCTTTGAACTACTTGCACTTCACTGAGGGCGATGTTGGTTTCGCCGGTACCATCACTTCCATCATGGGCTTGAAGGACTTGTGGGCCGCTACCTAACTTATGTACGTTTGAGATTCAATGTATTTATTGCAGATCCTAGAAGAAGGCCAAAGCTCCACCCACGGCAGCAGCGACCACAGCGCATAATGGCATGACACTACCGCTTCCAGAGTTACTGTGGTACCACGGAGTAGGGCCACTGCCATTGGTGCCATTAGCGGAGGTGGACTCAGCTGCCACCGTGACGTGGCCAAGAGTCTGGGTGGAATAGTAGTATTCCGAGGCGGTCGTGTTGTACAACAAGACATCGCTCAAGGAAGTCGAGGAGTAGTCTGGGGCTTTAGAAGCACTGGGGATGCCGTTGGTGATGGTCACAACGTGGGAGCCCTCCTTCTCCTGCTTGTCCTCTCCAGCAGCCTGGGCCAAGGCGATTTCGTAGTTGTCAAAGTCAAACACAGCATAGGCACTCTTGAGGAAGACGTCACCCAAAATGGCGCTGTCGTTTCCGCCGTTAAGAACACCCAAAGCACAGCCCTCGCTTCTGTCAATGGAGTCGTTCTCGAAGATCAAGTCACCGAGAGGCACTTTAATGTCGATACCGCTGAACTTGAATGAGATCTGCTCTGTGGAGTCAAGCAAGTCACAAGAAACATTGTACTGGCCTTCCCAGTACACACCGTTGGTCTTCTCGACGAGAGGGTCCACGTAGGCCTCAGGCAAGTATGCCAAGGTGGTGCCGGTGTCGAGAAGAGCCACAACGTCGAAACCAACATCGATATCGCTACCAGAAATACCGTTCAAAAGCACGTTGGTTCTGATAGGATTCTTGACTCCCACGGAAGCGTACTCGTTGATAATAGGCAATTTGACCAATGGACCCTCGAATCTAGAAGTGTCGTACCCACCGAAAAGAACCTCGCCCTTGGAGGCATTGTGCTTGCCCAACCACACAGAGTAGGCATTGGCCTTGGTGATATCCAAATCTTTAAGACGCAAAGGCAAGTTCTCGTATTCGTAAGAAATGTTGGGGTGACGGATACTCACAGTACCTTCAAGACCTGGCAAGCCAATGCCCAAAACACCAATTGAAGAGTCCGTGTATGGAGCCACACCAAAGGAGAGCCCCTCCACAACCTGACCACCAACCTCGACATTGTCATGGGCCCAGTAGCCAAGAGCGTAGGAGTTGTCACCGTACAAAACATAAAAAGGACGCTCCGTCTTATTGGCCTTGAAAGTGTCCGAGGAGTCGGTTGCAAACGAGCCGTAGGCCGTGCAAGCCTCCGTGGCATAGTAGTAGTTGGTGGCATTTTCACCCAAAGACACCACAGGGTTGAGAGCCAGTTCAACAGAGACAAGCGACGCAAAGTTGGGAATCAAGGAGTCGGCAGCAGAAATGAAGCCGGTGTAGATCTGCTCAGTGGTAGGAGTAGGTGCCTCAGAGGGAGCCAGGTCGTCTCTTTTGATCACCTCTGCCGCTTCTTCGTCCTCTCTCTTCTTGTAACCGAACAATTGGGACTCAGAACAGGGAGACGTAGCAAACCAGAGATCAGAGGAGCCCGTGTCCACAAGCACCTGGACCTCCTGCTTACCTGAACCAACCTTCACCGTGGTCAAGTAAAAGGAGGCAGCGTTGGTGAGCGGCACATCCAAAGTGTGGTCTCTTTTTACTTTTCTGGCTGGGAGCTGGTGACTGTCAGCAAAAGCCCGAGCTGCGTTGCCCCTAAGGATGTCAAAGTCAATGGAGACAGTGGCACTGACAGCGGCGGTCAAGAAGGGAAGGAGGTAAGCGATCTTCATGCCGAAAAAAGCCTGATTTCTTCGTGATTTTATAGCTCGGCAAAAAAGGCATTGTGCCACATGGCCGACCGGCTCACCTTATCTTTGGACCATGGCTGTTATGGCAGCCGTGTGCATGGAGTGTCTCGCTTAAGTCACACAGCTGCATAAACCTGTCAACGAGGTGCGCGTCAACAGTAAGTTCTCTACCCAAAGTGGAGAAAAAAAGAGGGAGACTTTTGAGGATTTTGTGTTACAGCTGGTTTTGTCAAAAATGATAAAGTCTGATAGGAGTCTCCAGCGGTTATTTGTTTAGAGGTGCATCGAAAAGCGAACATGGCTTGGGCGAATTCGCATAAACACACAAATGCGGAAATGCCATACATTATAAGCAGAAGGGCCACAGTGGCTGCATAAGTGCCTCAACGGCCATTCGTCGAGAATGTAAACAGACTGTGGCTACGATCAGGGCCCCTATGCATCGGCTGCTATAGGAAAATAGGGGTAAAAGCTGAATGGTTTGATACTTCTACGGCACTAGGGCAGTGATACGAGGAAAAACCACAAATCCTCCAAACTCCATAATCATGTATTTCTGAAATGATACAGGTACTACCCAGTTGCCGTGGCGCTGATAACGAAAAATCTGAGGCTTTTACTGAGCGTTGTGTCTTGTGATAAGTCTCACTGGAAATAACCGGTTGCACCCGTACACCTCATCATACTCATCACTACTACTAGCGATTTTCAAAGAGCATTGAACGAGAAATCCGCCATGGACACACCCCAAAGCCGACGTATACACATTGGAAACATCTCGAGCAAGCTTGCAGAGAGCAAGGACTCCCTCGTTACCAGATTGGCGAAGTTCGGCACCGTCAACGGGCCCATGGACCTCAGAACAAAACCAGTTGGTGATTTCTACTTCGCATTTGTCGATATGGAGATCTCAGACAAGCAGTTTGAAAAGCTCAAAGCATCTTTAAATGGTATTCTTTTCATGGGCAAGAAGCTCAGCATCAATATTGCCAAAAGTGACTACATGATGAAGTGGAAGAAGGACGCAGCCAGACCGGAGATTTCTAAAGACTCTTTGGCCAAGCTGGCCAACATAGCCGCTACCAGAGCGAAAAGAATCAAAGAACTGACAACTAAGTTTCCCACCAACAGCATCACAGGCACAATTTTGCATTCTACGGGCGTACTAGCTCCCAACAGTTCCAGCATGGGCTATGAATGTTCAGCCCACACCACGAACAATGCCAGTGCAAAAACCAAAAACAAGGCTCCATCGCATAGCCTCAAGGGTAAGAACTCATACGGATCTTCTCTCAATCCAAAGGGTGTCTTCAATCAGCAATATTCCATGACTAGTGGACGTGCAGAGGTGGTAAAGGGAAGAATGAGAACCACTCCACGTCCTGCCAACCACTTCATCAGAAGAGAGCAGACCATGAGGCTTCTCATAAATGGTGAGCTTAAACAGATCAAGTGTTACAAGACAAAACTTTGGGGTGTGGAGAAGAAGTCCGCTGGAGAACTCACATACACATATTCCAACGGGGCCTGGAGATCCGGAGATAACCATATTGTTGAAAGAGTTGTTCCTCATTCCGAAAAGTGTGGTATCGACGGAAATCAGGCTGCAACCTACGGAGATGATGCCCGCCACGAGAATGAGTTAGAGGTTGATAAGGACAAGGACGTCAACAAGACCGTTCTCGCAAGTCTTTTCGAGACTTTTGATTTCGACAAGCCTGTGGCCATTGAAGAAGACAAATCAGACGATGAAAGCGCCGTGACATATGACAGTAAAGGGCGCAAGAACATGGAGCTGTATGATTTCGAGACCAAGGGCACTGTTGAGTTTGACGATTCTGAAGCTCAGCACCACAATGGCGAGTCTCTCCAGAAGTTCATGACTCTGCACGAGAGGCCCAAAGAGGAAGTCTACTATGACGAGGATGACGAAGGTAACGAGCTTGATGTGAGCCATTTGGGTGAGCAATATGCTACGGAAGCAATTAAAGAGCAGTATGACGAGGAACACAAAGAGGAGGCTAATGAGCAAGAGGAGCCAAAGGAAGTCGCTAAACCCCAAAATGAGACAGAGAGTTTGCGTTCTTTGTTTGAATCAAGCAAGCCCACCAACAGTCTATTTGCAGCCGACAGTGGCTTCAAGCTTGGGCTTGACGAGTCGGATGAAGACATCGATGTTGAGAAGAAAGAAGCAGAGGAAGAGGAGCAGCGCAAGTTGGCGGAGCAGATTAGTCTCAAACAGCAAGAACAGGAGGAAGAGGTTCAAGCCACAGCGGTAAGCTCAAAAAAGTTTGGTCTTTTCTGGACCCATTTCGAGTCGCCTTTCATGCAAACGCAAACACAACTTAGCAAAATCGGCCACGCAAACGAAGCGATAACCTTACCTGGAGAGGAAGACGGAAACGAAGTGAGAGACGATGGTCGTGGAGAAGAAGACGCTTATGAGAGGTGGTTCTGGCTGATGAGAGGCGAGGCGGGTCGTGAGTGCAAGAGAAGAAAGAGAGATGTTTTGAGAGCACTCAAAAAACGCCACGTTCGTGCGGTGGTGTAAATATATAAATGGGTAGGGAATACTCAATTGTAGTGAGCATCGCGAATATCAACTACATGGCTCTGGAAGAAACAAGTGCTGATTCAGGCACACAGCGAGAGCTTCCAGAACTCACTGTAGCCAATGTGGCGGGTGACATCTACAATGGCATTAAGGCTCTTATCTTCAATCCAGCATCCAACCGTCTAGCAGTGCCCATGGTGGTATCTCTAGCCTCCATAGCTGGGAAAGTGGTGATCCTGAAAGTCAGATACACAGAGATCGACTTCTCGACTTACATGCAGCAGATTGACATTGTAAATGCCGGAGAGTTGGATTACTCGAGGATTGTGGGCGACACAGGCCCCATTGTTTACCCTGCTGGGTTTGTTCAGGTGTACCAGTTCTTGCTCTGGCTTTCTGATGGCGGCATCAATATCAGAAGAGTGCAGTTTTTCTTCAGCTACTTGCTCACGTTCACCGTGGCCATGTCGTCTGTTGCATATACCATGGTGGAGGGAATTCAGCCGTGGCCGTTGTACCTCCTCATTTTGAGTAAGAGACTCATTTCAATCTACGTTTTGCGCTTGTTCAACGACTGTTTCACCACATGCGCCATGGTGGGCGTGGTGGTGATTCTTCAACAGGTGTCATATTGGTACAAGTCTCTCAATGGAACATTGGTGTTTTTGGCAAACGTTGTGGCGGCGGATTTGTACTCGCTCTCCATTTCGGTCAAGATGAATGCACTTTTGTATTTTCCTGCTTTTGCTGTTGTGTCCTACTTTCTTTTGGGAGAAAACTTGCTTCAGTTTTTGGCGGTCCTACTGGTGATTCCATTAGTGCAAGTTTTGGTTGGCTGGCGCTTCTTGTTGCCTTTGTTCTGGGACGATGAGGCTTCCTATATCAGGCGGACCTACATCTCCCAGGCTTTCAACTTTTCCAGAAAGTTTTTGTACAAATGGACAGTCAACTGGAAATTTATGTCGGAAGAGGTCTTCCTCTCCGACTTCTTCTCCCGTGGACTTCTCATAGCACATGTTGCTGTATTAGCAGTTTTCGTCTTCACGAGATACTTGTCTGTTAAGGTCACCGGCAAGTCCATTAAACAGCTTATTGTGGATGGATTCAAGCCATGGAAGTCAACCGTGTCCCTGAACAACCTTCTTCTATCCCAGCAGGATGGACCAAGATTGATTCTTTTGATCTTCGCAACCACGAACGTCATCGGTGTGACATTTGCAAGATCTTTGCATTACCAATTTCTCTCGTGGTACTGCTGGCAGATGCCCTTCTTATTGTATGCGACAGGTTTGAATCCATTCGTAGCTGGGGGCATTTACCTTGCTCACGAATGGTGTTGGAACGTCTTCCCTGCTACACCACCCAGCTCAGGTTTACTAGTAGGAATCTTAACATTCACACTTACAGCTGTCTGGAGAAACAGTGATATATGGTTCAAAACCAGAGCTGTTTCCAAGGAGAAGAAAGACATCTAAACATTATACATAACTTCATCATTTGTAATAAAACATAGAAATTTATAGGTGTTCTAAAATTTCAGGAACTAAAATGAACTTTTAAAAGCGGAAGCATCGAACGTCCAAATCGCTCATACTTTGCAAAACATGTATCGACAAAGACGCTTCCGAGCATTATTTGCAAATCATATTAATCGCCACCCTCGATGGGGTTTCCCCAGTTGAAACCGGTGATGCTGTCGTTGAGACCAGCATCAGCAGAATCCAAAAAGTTGTTGAATTCGAAGTCAACATCGTCCATGCCAGAAGTAACAGCAGAATTGAAAAAGTTAGGGTCGCTCCCAGCGGCACCGCCCAAGACGAGTTTATCGTTCCCACCCAACGTGCCATGGAAATAAGCGGAAGATTGGAACTTATCGTCCTCTTCGGGCTTTTTATCGAGATCGATTTCCTCGATGATCGGTGCGTCCGAATTGTCGTCTGGTTTGACCTTCTTCTCTTCCTCTTTCTTTGGCCCGCCCTTGGAGTTCTTGGCGGGGGAATTGCTCGTGGAGCTCTTCCTCTTTTTGTTGCTAAAGTCTGGGTCCGCAGCGGGTGTTAGAGGAGTAGCATTCTCTCTCTTTACACCTCCAGCCATATTGCTTCTCGCATTGGCACCTCCGGCAACGGATCCCGCCTTCGAATTTTTCTTTGCCGGTTGGGCACGCTTACCCTTCGCAAAAGAAGGCAGGTTCTTGTTATTGAGCACGGGCGAGGGAGCTGGTGAAACCTTCGATGGAGCATTCTGGATGCTGGGCTGCATGACGTTGCCATCTTGAACCTGTTGCATTTGAGGCATGGAATTGAGGTCGCCAGCGCTGCTATTCCGGGCAATGTCGAGACGCTTCTTGTTCTGCTTCTCCAAAAGCATGAGCTGCATTTGATAGTCCTGTAGAGCACTGGTGTTGCGATTTTGTTGGTTCCCCTGGCTCTGATCGAGACCGTTATTGGCCCCGTTCTGTCCTTGCCTCATCATCTGACCCGAGTAGTTCATGGGCGACATACCGCCATGAGGAGCAAACTGGTGTTGCATTCCGCTAGGAGCGGATCTCAGCTGTGGTCTGATAGGTCTGGTTTGCTTGCCTTTGCCGTTGCCCATACTGTCTTCGTGAGACTGCGGCTGGGAAGCTGCTGCTGCAGCAGCTGCCACGGCGGCAGCAGCGGCTTGTTGCTGGCCAGGCTGTTGCGGTAGTTGTTGGCCTTGCTTGGGCTGCTGATGCGCTGAGACAGCTTGCTGACGCAAACTGTGCATTTGAGACTGAACGTGCTGTTGAGGAGTTTGATGAGGCGAGTGCTGTTGAAGCTGCTGCTGTTGTTGTTGTAGATGCTGGGGGATTACGCCTTGTTGTTGTGGCATGAGCACTTGCTGCTGAGGCATGCTCATACCCATATTCATGCCCATTTGCATCTGAGAGCCGTTTCCGGTCATGGGCATTTGCATGCCGTTGGCGACGTTCATGGCAGCTCTGTTCATGTTATTTGTGAAGTTGAGGTCTTGGTTCTGCGCTTGTGGGTGCTGTTGGTGTTGCTGCTGCTGCTTCATCATCATCGACATCATGAGCCGCTGCTGCTGGCGAGCGTCAGAAAACTGTCTTTGCAGATTCATGGGTGCCTGGGGCCCCATCATCATAGGCGCCTGGCCCTGGCCGGGACCCTGAGCGTCCATTGGAAACTGTGGTGAAAATTGTGGTTGGCCCATTTGCGGCGGGTATTGACTATGTTCCATGCCCAGCGCCTCCTGTTGCTGCCGCTGTTTTGCAAGCAGCATGTGGTAGTAGTGGGAGGCCATGGAGGAGGAGGAAGAACGGTCGTTCTTGGCCTGGTGCACATCCCAAAACACCTGCCACCACTCGTACAAAAAACCCTGTGGAGCATCAATGCTCAACGCCAACCGGGGCAAGTGGTGCTCTTCCAGAAGCTGGTTGGCCTGCTGGCGAGGGGTCAGCGGCATGAGCGGCAGGGTCTTGGAGGGCAGGTGGGCCGGGTCGTATGGAATAGATGGGACTTCTGCCTCACAGACAAACAGACGGGCCGTCTGAGGCAAGGTATTTTTGATCAAGAAATCGTAAATGTAGGCGTTCAAAAGCTGTTTGGGCAGACTCACGCTGGCGTCCAGCACGCTTCGGAGCAGGTCCATGAGACCATGAGCCACCGAGGTGGCGGCGGTGTTGACGGATGTTTCTGTGTTGCCGAGCTGACTCGGAGTGTCCAGCGCCATCGTGCCGGGGGTCCTTTTCGGGTTTATTTGCGGCGTGCTGTGGTGACTCATCAAAGGGGCGTCGGTGTGATGTGGTTGGTGAAGACGAAGTTGGTGATGGTGAGATGGAGGAGTTTTGAGCATCAGCTATGAGGGGACTGGATATGGTTGAGATAAGAGAGTGAGGGTCTACGAGAACGGAGGAAAGATCGGGAAAAAACTGCAGTGGATTTGAAGAGTCTACTATGAATAAGATACGATCTGCTCTTTGATTTTTAAAAAAAATCGTTGGCGGTGTTTTTAGTTTGTGTCTTCTCTGGCTTTTGGCTATCGACACTACCGCGTGGACAGTATTAGCAGCCGTGGGCCGACCCGCCTGCAAGTTGCGAACCAGGAGAAGGCCAGAGTCCGGAAGACCGAAACATGGACATTCTTAATTTTTTTTTTTAAATCTGTTCCTCTTTTTCCCCACTCCCCCACGTCTTCTCTACAAGTGCCACAAAAGTGACTAGCGAATTTTTCGCCTGAAAAATTGCACCCAAAGCCACGCTTGAAGATTTTGGAATTTGAATGTTACACAATACGCTTTGGAGCAACATACTTTCTCGAAAAAGGAGCCTTACTGTGAAGAAATCCGTCAGAGCCGGACGAGGGGCATTCCTTGTCCCCGAAGTGATGGCCGAATGCGGAAATGTAGTTGGGGCGCCCCGCTAAGATACTACACAAAACAGCCACAGCACTGTGAGGAAGTTATAGATAGATGAAGGATTTTTACGGATAGGGCCTTCGATAGGGGTTATGAAGGAGTTCGTTAAAGCACCCGTGCACCACAAATTTGTATGGGAGCATCTACGGAATAGACAGGGTCCCTGTGAAGAAGATGTCATTGTAGAGGGAGTGTTGAAGGATTGATCTCTCGAGTCTCTTGGCGACCAGTCCGAGGACACCCGTACACCATCACCATGGACAGAAGACGAGGGTTTGTGAATTGAAGGTTGCATCGGGGATGTTGGATGGACATATTCGTGCAGCTGAACTCTATATAAAATGTGTCCGATTGGGCCAATTATCAAGGGGCCCTGAATGGACAATTCTTGTCTCACGGTGCTTTTCTAAATCTCTGATGATCATATCTGGCTGGTACTTCAAAGTGTTGCTGGCGAAGGCTTTACCAACACTAATATTTTCTTTGTGGGTTATGATACACGAAATCTCATCAATTGTTCTTGTCACGACTCTTTTAATTTTCTTCGCTAGTACTTCTCTCTAACACGAGTCTTCATAACTCTTTTACTCGTCACCCCAGAAAACTTCAAGCATGTGTGTGCCACATGAGATTTTTGAAGGCGAAGTAATATTCTGATCAATATTTTGTGTTCTTGATCCACAGCTTCATGGCCTAGGGATATAGAATGGCTCTTTTTAGGGTGGACTTCCATTGTATTCCGGTAACTGCTGAAATGTCCTCCCTACTTCAACCCAACTTGCCCATGTTTTGCGCTACAATTCAAGGAAACCACAACATCCTCGCTATCCAGACTTTCTGCATTTCTCTGTAGAATTTAAGTTCCAGCGATGTTTTTCCCTGTTGACCCTAGACCTGCTCTAAAAACGGTGACATAGTCTCAAGGTACTATACCATCGAAATGTTTGAGCTGATACGGCCGTACCACTGTCGGAAGTGAAAGTTAATTGTACTGAAAAGACAGAGGACATCAACGTCGAATCAGCAAGCGAATTTTTTTTTGACACCATAGCGCATCCAGCAGCTGCAATATCCTTGACAGAACCCCACAGAACAAGATCCCTCAAACAATGTCTGGATCATATGTTGAACAATTTATGAAATCTTTAAGCTGGGGTAGCAACTAAGAGAAGGGAGGCCTCCCCACATCAGCCACTCAACTCGACTCTCAGCTGTATAGTCTCACTTAACTGTGAACGGATCGGAGTTGGTTTATTCCCCCCGAAAAACCCTCTCGATTGACAAATGTCATCAGTCAATGACATGATATTGAAGACATTTTAGTGGCGGAAGATTACACAGAACGGAGCTTCCAACCGATGACAGGACCTCACTTAGCCCCCATTTAAAGACTACCAACGGCTACACTAACATACTCCAGCAGATCTATCCATCTACTAACAAACCTATACCGACACCGGGTCTCCTGACACCGTACACCGTAATATCACAAAAGCAAATGCAAGCCAACGCAAACAGCAGCTTCAAAACACTATTATCCCGCACGCCCATCCACGGACGGCCACGTATCTCCATCATCATCATTACCACGCGTCTATACAGCCTCCAGGCTGCCGCCAGGCTGGATTTTGAAATCTCCAAATAATTTTCCGATTCCTACCCCAAAAATCACAGGGCCCCAGACAAGCCGACCTCCGCTGGTAGTAACTAACCCCAGACGGCTGCGTCGGTCTTGTTGTTATCGCCCCAGATGTTGGAGCTGGACGGAGCAAGATTGCCGCCCAAAAAGTTGTTTGACGAATTAAACAGCCACAAATGATCCTTTTGGTTGAAAGGGTCAAATGTAGCGAGCCCACCGTTCCCAGTATGGTGAGGCTGGCCGGCCAAAAGGCCACCAGCGTTGTTGGAGCCTCCCAAACCGGCGTCAACCACACTGTCATCGCTAGGGTTTCTCAGACCCAGCAGCAGTACCAGCGACACCAGAGGTTTCGTGACTGGCTGGTCGTCGAAGATTTGGGGCACGTGAACAACGCCAGGGCCGGTGTTGCCAAATTTACTGGCGTTGTTTCCAAACCCGTAAACATCAACACCCATTACGCTGGAGCCCATGGTGCTCATATTGGAGCCCGAGGGAGCAAGAGGAGCCAGCAGGTTTGGGTGCTGAGGCTGGTTCCAGCCGTATCTATAAGATTGGCCATTTGAGCTGCTTTCCGAGGCACTGTGGCTCAAGGAGCCCGAGTGAAAATGACTGACATTCGACGACTGGGGACCCCTGCGGTTGTTACGCCTGAGGTAGTACTGAGCAGGCTGGTTTTGGGCCTCGATCAACGTTTTGTCAATAGTTTCCCTTTGGTTTACAAACGCCTCGGGAATGATTTGGCGTTTCATAACAATAAATATGCTGAAGTTGTGTTTTCTATCGAAGCGTAAATATGGAAAAAAGCCCGCTGTCGAAGAGAGATTTAGACTTTGGGAGTTATGGCTAGGAGGGAAGGGTTTTTTTCGCGGAAAGATTCGACGCAGCGAGCACGGCACCAAAAAAGAAACAAGGTGACTCGCTGGTGCACGGGTGTGGCCCGCCTTGGAGTGCCAGGATCCACCATGTCAAACTCTCCAGGTCGACCGTTTCAATTTGCAGAAATGTGGCCATGTCAAAGAAAAGCTGAAAACATTTCATTTGCCACAGCAGCAATGTTAAGCTTTGAGCGCCAATCTAGGACCAACGAACCCGACAACCTCCCTGTTTCACTATGATTTGGCTGCAAGTCACTGCCCAGATCTGCTTCCCCAACCACACGGGGCCCATTTTTTGACTTATCCAATATTTTTGGTTCCTGATTTCACGTTCTATCACCTTCTCTTCTTCTGCTTAATTTCCTCATCCTTCGTGGCATGTAATTTGATCTCGTTCGGGTAGTCAGGTCTGTTCCCCTGGTATCCTTGCGACCAGTCGTAACTCTTTGCGTAAGCAAAAATGGCACCATTTCTGTTGAAGGCCGTGGCAGTAATGCTGGCGTTGACCGACGGAAAGTTCTTCAAACGCTGACGGGCGTCTTTATCCCAAAAGCAGAATGTGCCGTCGGAACCTGCCGTAGAAAAGGTTCCGTAGATAGGGTGGAATGAAATGGCATTGACTGGGTACACGTGTACTTCCTGATTAGGCACTGTTCTGGCCGAAGACGTGGCTGGTGCTCCGTTGGGCAATGTTCGATGGCATCTGAACGAAAAACCGGACTTTTGCTGCTCAGCATCGTCGATGTATTGTATAGCACATCTGCCTTCGATGGAGCCAATGGCGTACCCGTTGCCCTGTGGGTAACAGGAAATAGCTCTAGTTTGGTATTTTAATGAGGACTGCAGCGATTTGAAGATCTGCTGGGGATTGTTGAGGTCAATAGCTGCAATGTGTCTGTCAGCACATCCCACAACCAAGAGCTTCTGTGCTGCATCCATGCAATAAACTCTTTCGGGTAACTGGATTGTGGAGACCGGTTGGGGCAGACGAGTGTCCCAGTACTTCAACGTTTTGTCCCACAGTCCACTGACTACGACTTCTGTGTTGGTGGGTCCACATTGAACAAAACGGACTGCTCTCACGGGAGCGTCATGAACGCCAATTTGTTGAGATTGCTGACTGGCCAAATCAAAGAGTTTAACCTGCTTGTCGGCAGCTCCACTGCAAATCTTGGATCCATCTGTGGACCATCTGGCTGAGAAAACAGGGCCTTCATGCTCAAACAAAGCTTTACCCTGGTTTTGGCCGGAATTGGGGTCAACCTCATAGATCCTCACTTTCTTGTCCCAGTTGGCCACCGCGAGAAGTTCCAGCTGGGGTGAGAAGGCCAAGTCAGTTGTGCTGTCTTCTGGTCCATTGCTAACCAAAACGTCGTTCGCTAATTCCTGGCCAGTGGCAGCACTGGAATTCTGATTACCCAGAAGATTCGAGGACGAATTGAGGGTGGATGCCGAGTTTAGACTAAACGACATGGCGTTATGTTGGTGATTATGAAAGTCCTGGTTTTTCTTGTTTTTTTGTTTCTCGCGAAATCTTCACCACGCTTACGACTCAACCCTCGATTATTAACGTAGATTCAATGCGTAGACAAAGTATAGAAAGGAATTAGACTGTTCTCTGCCTCTTGCAAGTCCAATTCGAAAAAGTTTGTTGTTGGTAGGTGATGGTGACACCCGTGCACCTCACATACCTACTCCAGTTCGGCCCTAATCTACAACACCTCATGCTTTAAGATGGACAAAGATCTCTATATACCGACCATACGGTATCACGATCCATTACATACACCCCAAACAGGCAGAGAAAAGTGGCCGCTACAGGGACATTATGAGAATAATACATACATAGACTGGATGAAAGAATCCAACAGACAGTCTGGAGGACAGATCAACCTGAAGAAGTGGCTAACTTTGATCGGCAGCTCGTTGCTCGTGGGATATGCTACAATTGTCATCGATCTCTTTTCGGTTTTCTTGAACGATTTCAAAAAAGGGCTCTGTTTTTCGTCCCTAGATACATGGTCTTTACTTAATCCATATCTGACTTGTCCAGCCGACCATTGGCGAGACTGGCTGCAGATCATCTCTGGGTCGGGGAATATCGTTGTGAGTGGACTTTTGGGGTTGCCTATTTACCTCTGCCTCGTGTTGTTGTTCTCAATGGCTGCCGGCTTTCTCACCATTAACAAGGCACCTATGATCAAGCAGCTGGGTATACCGGAGCTTAAGCTTATCATTTCAGGGTTCAATTACTACCTCAAAACATACCTAGGTGCCAGAACACTTTTCTACAAGATTGTCTGTTTGGTATTGGTGGTCAGTTCTGGCTTTTGGCTAGGAATTGAGGGCCCTTTGGTGCACGTTTCGTGTTGCATTTTGTACATCAGTTTTGATGCAATCTTCGGTGACGCGGCCACAGAGGGTATAAGAAGAGAGCTTCTCAGTGCTGCTACGGCTACAGGAATTGCGGTAGCTTTCAACTCGCCAATTGGTGGTGTGCTATTCGTGGTTGAGCTTCTTCCATCCTACTTTGTTCCCACCAAAATCATGTGGAACTCCTTTGTTTCCGCCACAATAGCTCTTGTGGCCCTCAATGGTGTGCGGTCATTCACGGACGGTGAAAATTTTCAGGAAGACGACTTATTCGAGGTGCTGTTTGGCAACTTTAGTTGGCTCTTCCTAGAGATTATCCCATTCTTGCTCCTAGGCATTCTTGGAGGACTCTACGGTCACTTTTACACCAAAGTATACCTCAGGTTTTCTGACCCCAATTTCAAGAAGACACTATGGAAGCGATTGTCTGTACTCTTCAGAGTCAGCGAACAGCAAGGCAAATACGTGGAGTTGTTCTTGGTCGCATTGTTCACCGGTGTTCTCACTTTTGCCATACCTTTAACCAGAATGCCACTTGCGGCGTTCCTAAAAATTCTATTCAAAGATTGTCCTAAAGACGATTCCAGCTTGGAGTCCAACTCAGAGAATTTTATGTGCCAGCCATCGACAGTTAGCACTTTATTCAAGCTTGTGTACATAGCCATTCAGGGCTTCTTTTTGTCGGCATACTCATATGGTCTTCTGCTTCCAGGAGGCATTTTGATGCCTTCTTTGGTGATGGGTGGTACAGTTGGCCGCTTTGTCGGAATAATTTCCCAGGCCATTCAAAAAGCTGTCGAAGGGGACTATCTTGCAACATGCACAGCTAAATCATGCCTTGTTTCTCCTTCCTCCCATGCCGTTGTGGGGGCTGCTGCTTTCATGTCTGGCATTACTAAATTGACCTTGTGCGTGGTTGTCATTTTATTCGAGTTGACAGGTGCCGTATCTTACGTCTTGCCTATCATGATTGCCGTCTTGACATCGAAGTTTATTAGTGACCAGTTCTCTGTGGAGAACGTTTACGACGCATGGCTCAGCACTGAATTCAACCACATTGGTGAGACAGGCGAGGTCAACAGCAACAAGGGCCACGGCTTGTGCTCATTTGCTGTTCTTTCTGCCACATTCAAGGCTCGGCTTCCAGATATAACCGTCAAGGCCATCATGGTGCCCCTTGAAAACACACGCAAGTTATACATTCGTCCCAGTGAGCCATACACATTGCTGTCCTTGTATTCATTTCTTTCCGATGATGTCCATGAGGGATACCCTGTGATACTCAGTGATGAAAACCCGCTCAGCCTTGGGTACGTTACGAAGAAGCATGTATACTGGGAGATTGCCCGAGTGGTCGGCAATAATCAACCAACATCGACCGTGGTCTCTTTCCAAGCGAGTATTCCCTCCAGCGTTCAAGAAGAGCAGCAAGAGTATGAACGAAACCTTACCAATAGCTATGCCAATGTGCACATGGTGATGCTCGAGGTGGAAAAACCGATCATCATCGTCAAGGACAATACGCCGCTCAAGCAGGTCATTGAGATCGTGGAGAGGCTCCACATGAACCATCTCGTTCTCACGGAACACAAAGACAATAAGCGAATGTGTGGCTTCATCGACCGGTTTATTCTTTCTCGATTGGTTACGCTGCGGTTTTCGAAGTTGCAGCAAGAGATGAGCATAGTAGAGAGTGTGGCCAGTGAATTTGAAATCGCCGACACAGAGGAAAACAGTGACGAAGATGCAAACTTTAGAAGACAAAGAGAAAGTATCGAGCTTCTCACCTAATGTTAATGATATCGACCGATAATGCACTAAAGTAGATGAGTGCGAAAAACCAACCCATGAGTGGACCACCTCAAGGAACACTATGGATCGACCTGTTACCGCTGAGCAGCCCTGACTTTGTCATTGGGATTGACAGTGCATTCTTTAATGTGAATTCCATATTCAAGGGCTTGAAGGCAATTCCTCCTGGGCTTCATTTCTTCCATTATGCTGATGGTGATATGAGGGCAGGATGGTGGTTTGACATCCAAGAGAACCAGGTGATTTCGATGTATTGGGACTGTGAAGAGGAAAAGTTTTTAGAAAAGGCAACTAACATGGATAGAGTTGCCAGCGAGTACCATCTCACGGTGCTGTATCCCGAAAACATCGAAGTATGGATACCTCTCACGAATCACATCGAGATGGCTGATATCCAGGCAATTGGACCTTCTGAGCCCATCACAACTGCAACTCCGCTGAAGGAGGAGAATATGGTTTTGGAAAAGACACTCAAAAGCAAAGGCCAGGATGTGCAGAGCCATTCTACTGATGAAATCGCATACACCATAGTGCTGTTTAAAGAAACCGAGGGAGACAGCGATGAGCTGAGAACCAAAAACGCCCTAGACCGTTCTTGGCAACTACACAATCTATATACGTCGCCACGCCAGCTCCTAGCGGAAATTCAGATTTCTTTCATTCATTTTTGTGTCCTTGCTAACCTATGTTCATGCACTCAGTGGACCACCCTACTACGGCTAGTGCTGCTGAGTGAGGCCTTTCTCCGCAGGGATGGAGAAACAGCCAATGAGTTTTTGGAGTTGTTCTTGGCTCAGCTAGGTAAAATCCCGGAAGAGTACGTGGGCACCACTGACCTTGGGGTAGTCGATACGCAAGAGTTTGTTGGTATTCTCGAGAGACTCGGTTCAATCCTTCAAAGTAGCCGGTGGCTGGCCATCGACTCTGTGTGCCAGAGCCGTTTCGGCTTCCACGTGAAGAACCTCCAGGCCAAGTTTGATTCTGACAATTATGAGATTTATGACCTAGGGGACCACGACGAGAAGGATGAAGATGCTCCAGCGTTAGTCTGACTATTCTTCCGCCGTCTCCTCGACGTCCTTCTTCCGTGGTCTACCCCGCCCAACAGAGGCCTTGCGCTTCTTCAACCACTCTTCCTTGAATTCCTTCGTGACTATCTTACCCATGAACACCTCCTTTCCTTCCTTGAGAACTTTAATGTATGCTTCTCTGTAATCGTTCTTTTCGATCTTGGACATACTCTTCCACTTCAGCACGATTGCCTGCTGGTCGATCTTGCCGTCTTCTTTACGGAATTCCAGTCCATGTATGCTTCTGAAGTAATTCCACGCATGAGTGAAAGAAACTCTTTCCTCCTTGGGTCTGTTTTCCACCATGGCGCCGTCTTTCCGCTGTAGCGAGTTTCCTAGGTACTGCGTGATGTAGAGGGCCTGGTCGGCCGCCTTCTTTTTTGTCTGGGCCGTTTCGATCTCTGGACTGGGAATATCTGACTTCTTGGTGTTTTCCACCCACTGCTCGATTTTCTCCTGAGCTTCTTCATAACGAGAATCTTCAGGTTTCAAAAGATCGCCTTCCTTGATACTCGGAATCTCCAGGAGCAATTGCTCGATCTGCGTCTCAGTCCAACCTCGAGACATGTACTTCTTGGGCACTAAGAACCACCCATATTTGGTGAAGACAGCGTCTATACTATTGGGATCTCGCTTGACCTGTTGTAGCAACAGCAGTGCTCGTAATGGCGTCAAAATAGAAAATCGCCGGGCCGGTGCTAAGAAACATCGGTACATGCTTAAGTTGTTTAAGCAGCGATGCTCTGCGCGCACCTCATTAGTATTACTTGGCGATACCACTCTACTTTGGGAATACTCTACTTTCGGAATGATGATTTCACGATTTTGGGTTTTGGCTGCAGCGGCAGCCGTCCTGGTGAAACTCTCCGCTGATTGGCAAGAAGCGCCTTTTCCAGAACAGCTAGTTGAAGCTGTGGGTTCGTATGACCCGAACTTGTATGTGCTGGCGGTTAGAGCCTTATACCAGAATGAGGACTGGGAGGACGATGATTTTGATGAAGTGGACATTGAGCCTGATTTTGGTGCCAAATCTGATAAACAATTTTACGACTCCGTCTCGGTGAACTTGCTGCCGGTGGAAAAGGGTATGGTCGATCTCAACTTGGTGAACAAGATCCACACCCCGAGAATCGAAGCACACTTCAGACATTACAAGGATGAGGTTGACGAAAATGTGGTTTTGAAAAAATGTGCAAAAGACTCTTTTGGCAACGAAATCGACGACCCTTTGGGCGCCTGGGTCAAGTATGGAGACAGGATCTACTGCTCCGATGCTGACTTGTACGCGTTGCAACTCTCCAAAGTTTCCGAACAAACCAGAGCTTTTGACAGGATTGTTGGTGATTCTACCAAGAAACCGCTTCTAGTGCTCTATGGCTCTTCGGCTAGCCCTAGATTTGGCCAGATGTTTGAAACCTTGTACCAGTTTGCAGAATCAGATAAATTGAGATTTGTCTGGAGATACGTGCCTGTGGACGGTGAAAGTGCTAATATTCCTGGTTGGGGTGCTATTGTGACACCTAAGAAGCCACTCAATGGCACCAAGTCGTCTAAAATCAAATACAATGGTGACCTTTCCAAATACTTAAGCGATATCAAAAGCAAAGGTCAGCCCTTAAGGGCACTCGAGGAAAGCGCTTATCATGAGCTCTCAGTGAAAATTTCTGCTCTTGTTCTTGAACAACCAGAGGCTGAAAGATACAATATCCTCCAAGATATCTTGAGTAACCTTCCGCTTTACGGTCCCTACATTCAACTGATCAAGAACATTCCCAGCTTGGACGCCGTCAATGCAGCCTCGTTGTCTAACCAAAACAGAGGTGCTTCTGCTGAATCAGTGGGTCTTTACCTCAACGGAGCCTCCGTTCATAAGCTTGAATTGAATCTTCCTCATGTCATCAGCAAGTTGGAAACCGAAGTCAGACTTGGCCAGAGAATGAAAGATCTCGGATTTACCACCGAACAAAGCAAAGCTCTTTTTTCTAAATTTGCTCTTATGAGCGCCTTTAGAGAAGTTCAATATCGTACCGGTGATAAGGAGAACAGATACGCAGTATACAAGCATGCCTTCGATCCCACCGATGCTTCATCGGGTGGAGTGGCGTACTTCAACAATATTGAGAAGGACGACCCTTACGACTTATTTGATGTCAACAGAAGAGAGGCCTACTTAGGTGCTGAGTCTCAACGACTTCAGTTTGGACAGGTACCTGCTCTAAGGGAGAACGCACACGAATTGGTTTTTGCAATCAACTTCTCGAGCTCTATCCAGGTCAAGGTATTCTTCACGTTTGCTAAAATTATTCTCGACAGAAACCTTCCACAACAGATTGCGGTTATTCCTCGCGTGGACAGTGATGAGGACGCCCTTATTACTGAGAAATTCTATCATATTTTGGAAGTCAGTGATCCGAAAGAGGCTTTTGCATTGTTGTACCAGTACTATGAGGCTCCAACTCAAGAGGAAAAGCTCGAAGTTCTTGAGAAGGTTGAAGTTCCGAAAGACAAGCAAGGCACGTACACCCAATATCAAAGAACGCTTAAGGAGCTTTCTCTTGACTCGCCTTCAGTCATCATCAACGGTGTCATTCACGATATGAAGTCTCCCTGGCAGGCCGCTATGGCCAAGCAAATGGGTAGTGATGTGCATCTCTTGCAAAAGAGAATCAGGAATAGGGAGGACGAAGGAAGGAGCCTCAAATCTGTCCTCTTTCAAGATGCCAAGGATAGCAGAAACTCCAGGGTTTCACCAAGAGATCTCAGCAATATCAGATACAAAGGCATAACCAAGGAGTTGATTGACTCTTCGTACTCGTTCAAAAAAGTTGTTAAGCCTCAGGATGCCCCAGGTACCTTCTGGCTCATCGGTGACTTCAATTCGAGACTCATTCTCGCGCAATTTTCGAAGCTTTTGGAACTCCTTGAGCTTTACCTGGAAAGGTCGCTAGAGATTCGTATTTTCAACATTGCCGAGGATGACTCCTTGCTTGAAAAGTTACACAAGAAGTACGGAACGAAACCTTTGACAAATCACAACATTGCTGCTCTCAAGACTGATGTTCAGAATGCCAAAAGTAAAGTGTACTCCAAAGTGCTGCCACAGAAAGCGAAGTTACTCGAAGAGCATCACATTCAGCTCCACCAGCCCGGGATGTTGTTCAATTCGAGGTACCTTCAATTGAATGATCTTTTTGAGAGGGAAGAGCTTTTGGAGTTAGTTGATTTTGAGTATAGAAGGCGTCTCAGCATCTTCAAAGATATCACAGATACTTATCCCGATTTGTTCTCATGGAAGGGCATCATGTTCTTTAAGAAAAGTGGCTATGATAATTTTGAATGGTTCGACCTTGTGAGTTCCGTGGTGGCTAAGTCATTCTTCTTGGAGGACTCTCAAGTTCAAAGTGATGTGGATCGTTTCGATTTTGCGTCTCTAAACTTTGTCAATACATTGAACATCACACAGAAAAGACGGGATTCCCCGGTTGATGTTCTTGCAATTATTGACCCTATATCTGACATCTCTCAGAAGATCGTCTCGTTGGTGGCTGCATTGAAGGATTTGCCTTTTGTCAATGTTCGGGTTTTGTTGCAACCTCTCGAGACTGTGGCTGAATCAACTGGTCTCAGCAGATTCTATGTCTCCAACTTCAAATCGTCTTTACCTCAATTTGATGACAAGGGTTCTTTTGTGAGATCGGAGGAGGGTGCTAGTGCCCTCGGATTGGTGCCGAAATACGAATTTTCTTCGGACATTGATGTACCTTCTCGATGGCTCGTTGTCAAAGACAAGCTTGCCGCTGCGGATCATGAGGCATTCACCATCGATCAAGCCCACTCTTTGAACTACAAGCTCGATGGGTTGATAGTTGAAGGATATGCCAAGGACGTTAAAACAGCTCAATCCATCGCAACATTGACATTCGATGTATCCAATCAACACAAGGTGACTGACGGGATCGTGATGCACACATTGGGATATGTTCAATTTCAGCTTAAGCCTGATGTGTGGTCATTGGAGATTCAAAAGGGCTCCAGAGGTAGAGAAATTTACAATTTGCTCTCTGCCAGCGACAACAAATACGACACAAATGACCAGCCTGTTGAATCAGTCGAGATTCCAGTATTCTCTTTGCATGGACATGTTATCCATCCACGACTCCAAGAGAAATCAAAGAAGGAACAAGCCAAGGCCAAGAAGGAGGTGAGCACTTCCAAAAACGCAGACATCAATGTTTTCTCGCTTGCCAGCGGAAAGCTCTACGAAAGGTTTATTTCCACTATGATGTTGTCAGTGAAAAAGAACACTAAGTCGACAGTCAAATTCTGGCTCCTCCGTAACTTCTTGAGCGCCGAGTTTGTGGAAGCTCTTCCTGGTTTGGCAGGGGCCTATGATTTTGAATACGAACTTGTCACCTACAAATGGCCACTTTGGCTCCGCCAACAGACTAAGAAGCACCGGGAGGTGTGGGGCTACAAAATCTTGTTTTTGGATGTTTTGTTCCCCAACCAGCTTGACAAGGTGATCTTTGTGGATGCTGACCAAACCGCAAGAACTGACCTTAAGGAGTTAGTTGATGCGGACCTCAAAGGAAAAGTCTACGGCTTCCCACCAATGTGCGACTCTCGAGAAGAAGTAGAAGGCTACCGGTTCTGGAAGCAAGGCTACTGGAAGAATGTGTTGCAAGACGATTTAAGGTACCACATCAGTGCACTTTTCGTTGTTGATCTTGACAAATTCAGGCAAGATTATGCGGGAGACAGACTCAGAACCCACTACCAAAAGCTCTCTAGCGACAAAGGCTCCCTTTCCAACCTTGACCAGGATTTGCCAAACAACATGCAGAGACTGATTCCTATACATACGTTGGAGCAGGACTGGCTTTGGTGTGAGACGTGGTGTTCTGATGAAAGCAAGAGCCTGGCGAAAATGATTGATTTGTGCAGTGATCCATTCAGAAAAGAGAGCAAGTTGGAGCGCGTCCAAAGACTGATTCCAGAGTGGAAAGAGTATGATGAACAGGTTCAACGGTTGCAGAAGAGTGAGAGCGATACCGGCGGTAACGTGGGGCACGATGAGTTATAGGCAGGAAAAAGCGACCAGACCCATGCGCAGGCGACCAGTTTAGGCACTTTGACGGGCGCGGAAAGTGGCCGATTATGGCATATGCCGACATGGCCTAAGGTCACGTGTGCTTGTGAATCAATTATGCGTTATAAGCGGTACAAGATTGTGTTACGTGAAACACATGAGTGGCTTCTGAATTGCTTCAGAGGAGCAGCCAAGGAGAAGAGGGATGGAGGAGAATGACCTTCATACGTCGTGACCCAAATATCACGAGATTCGGACCCAAATTTATGATAATGCTGACCATGTGAGATTAAGTGAGTCTACGTGTCCCCTGCAGGACGCGAGGCCCTCAATTAAGGTAACTAGTACTGGTGTGAAAAAAATCACTACTTGAGCATCTTCTTACAGTCAACCATGAAAATTTCGAAGAAGTTGGACGATGCACACTCATGCTCAAACCCGCCTCCGGCAACTTTCTCGTTCGAGTTCTTTGTCCCCAAGACTTCCCAGGGTGTACAGAACCTTTACGACAGAATGGACAGGATGTACGAGTTGAACCCGATCTTTATCGATATCACCTGGAATGCAGGCGGCCGTTCTTCCACTCTTACCAATGAGATGGTCTACACTGCCCAATCGACTCTTGGTTTGGAAACTTGTATGCACTTGACATGTACGAACATGAAGGTGGAGTTGATCGATGAAGCCTTGAAGAAGGCACATGCCTCGGGTTGTCAGAACATCTTGGCTTTGAGAGGCGATCCTCCTTTGGACGGCTCAGAATCCACTGGTGATTTCAAATACGCTAAGGACTTGATCCGCTATATTCGCAAGAACTACGGTGACTACTTCAACATTGGTATAGCGGCATATCCCGAGGGACATCCTGAGGAGCACGACGACCACAAGTTATTGAGTTTTTTGAAGGAGAAGGTCGACGCCGGTGCCGACTTTATCATCACCCAGATGTTCTACGATCTGGATAACTTCATCAGCTGGTGTCTGAAAATCCGCAAGATAGGAGTCGACATCCCCATCATTCCAGGTATCATGCCAATTTCCACCTACTCAGCTTTTATTAGAAGAGCAAAGTGGTCCGAAGTCAAAATCCCCCCTCATTTTTTGGAGGCCTTAGACCCGATCAAGGAAGACGATTACGCTGTCAGAGAGAAGGGAACCCAGTTGGTGGGCGAGATGTGCCAGAAACTCATCGACTCTGGGTATGTGAATCATCTTCACTTTTACACTATGAACCTTGAGCGTTCGACAATCATGGTGTTGGAGCATCTCAACTTGATCGAACATGTCAAGGATAACGCCGTGGTTGGTGACGAGTTGCCCTGGAGGAAGTCGTTGCATCCTATGCGATCAAAAGAGTCGATTCGTCCTATTTTCTGGCAGAACAGAAAGTACTCGTACATTTCCCGTACTTCCGGTTGGGATGAGTTCCCTAACGGTCGTTGGGGTGATTCCAGATCTCCTGCTTTCGGTGACATTGATCTTTCGGCCACCGAGTTATTGCGCCAGTCTCCCAAGCGTGCTTATGAGTTGTGGGGAGTTCCACAAACATTGCAGGACCTTTCACACATCTTGATCTCCTATTTGCAGGGTGACATCAAGTCTTTACCATGGAGTGACGGCCCTATTGGCGATGATACCGAGATCTTGAAGCCTGCTTTGATCGAAATGAACAAAAAGGGAATCTTCTCTTTGAACTCTCAGCCAGCTTTGAATTCTGTGAGATCTAATGATGAGACCTTTGGCTGGGGCCCCAAGAATGGTTTTGTCTACCAAAAACAATACTTGGAGTTCTTCATCCACAAAGACGCTCTCAACACCTTATTAAGCAGAGTTGAAGCCCACAATGCCAAGGACTCACATTCTATTGTTACATACTACGCTGTCGACAAGCAGGGAACCTTGTCCACAAACGCCCACGACGACGACATCAATGCTGTCACTTGGGGCGTCTTCCCTGGCGAGGAGATCTTGCAGCCCACTATCGTCGAAAAAGTTTCATTTTTGGCTTGGAAAGACGAGGTTTATCGCTTGCTTGATGAGTGGGTGAAGATCTTCCATACCAAGGCTGTGAGAGATGAGGTCGAGGACTCAAAGATCGACAACTTCTCCAAATTGTTGACTGGCTTTGGTGACAACTTTGCTTTGTGCAACTTTGTTAACAATGACTTCACCAGCGGCAACAACGTCATCTTTGACCTTTTCCAGGATCTCCCCTTGACCGCACTCTAAGTGCGTCTCCTCTCCATCGTTCAATTCCTCAACACATACATTTGCTCGGATATTAGTCCTGCTTTCAACAACAGCAGCGTCTCGGTTTTATCTAATTCAACTTGGTGATAAAACATCTGTCAAGTGCTACCTTCATTTTGATGGAGCTCAATCTGGTGACAACTCACCACAGGTTTTTTTTTTGCATTTATGCTATTCATACGTCTCTTATAGCATCCTCAACGGCATGGTTCACGAATAAAAGTACTCAATTAAACCTACGTAGCACTACATCCAATTGCCGTTTATCACTTTATCAAGCTGTATCACTCAAGCTCACCAACCCTCCATACTTCGATGTTCATGATCTTGAAAGAGCCATATTCTGCCCCAGAGTCGTGGTCACATAAGATCTCGTTGCCAAACGTCTCGCAAGAGTACGAGACACCCAGATAAAGAGAGCTGTCGATATATAGGCCGTTGTTTCCATGCGAGGAGCCCACGGCAATGAAATCTACATTGGAGTAGATCAAGTTGTCGTTGAGCCCTGTGTAAGGAAACGCCTTGAAGCGACGGTCCTTCTTTCTTTTGGGTTCTTCGTGAGAGTTGTACCACTCTGTTTTCCACAAGAAGCACTCGCCGTTACCGTAGTAGCGCTTGTGTTCCAGTGGGCGAGGGTGCTCGTTGAGGTAGCAGCCGAACTTGTTCTTGTGTTCGTCCTGAATCACCAAAATGTAGCCATGAGGCCTGCTTCCCCTGGAACGAGGGTTTTCGCCAAACGTGACCATATTCTGGACCACGCCCTCGGCGTACCCGCCCGTCTCGCCACAATCCCGAGCCTTTTTCAAGTTGTAGTTATGTTTCTGCACTTCAGGGCGACAGTTGCGATATAGCGAGTTCAAGGAGATGCCGTGTTGTTCCGAGGAGTACAAAAGCTCCCAGTCGTTGTAAAGCTGGAGCCGCGGCGGGAGCAACGTGCGTATATTAGCAGCCAAGTCCTCGTCAAGCACCCGGTGCTTGGTGCCATTGGCGTACCCCAGAAGTTGGAGGTCAGATAATGGAGGAAGAGGGTCTGGTGATGCCAGAGTCAGGGCCAGTTCCGGGGTGGGAGAGCGCTGGGAGCCGAGGAGCCGGCCCAATAATGAAGGCTGTTTTCTGGGAACCCGGCCCCCGGGCGTTGTATTCGAAATATCGACACTCATCGTGAGAAGTTGCTAGGTGGTAGGGAGAAATCTGGGGTGAGCGCACTGTAGACAGGCCTGGGAGGCCTGGGGTGGGTCTAGAAGGTGGGGGCATCTAACAGCCCAATCGGGTAAGGGAGGTAAGAAACTCGACGCCAGCTTTCACACTATCGATAAAAACAATGTGGGGGAATTTTTCGTGCAATTTGGCGTCGAGCCCAGCCATTCCAGCGCACCCCAAAAGCACACAGTCTATATTTTCTGAGGCATACTCGCGCAAAAATTCAGACACTCTCTCGGAGATCTTGGAGAATTCCGAGTCGTCACTGAGGTTAAGCACCAGCACATCCAAGGCCCTGGATTTTTGGAATTTTTCAAAAGGAAAATGACCAGCGCCAGCAAATTTGGTGATTGCTTCGTCCAAAAGCGGCAACCACCCGCTGGTACTGGTTAGCACAAACAGCCTTTGCACCCTGGCATTGGCATAGCTATACAAGAGAGTCGCTTGCATGATGCCCAAGACGGGTTTTTTCGTGTGTTTAGCAAGCAGCGCCACCAAGGGGTGGTCGGAGTAGCAGGCCACAAGAAAACCGTCGTGGGCGTCCAAGAGGCGTTTTTCTAGGATATCTGGAAGTGCTGCTTTCTCCGACTGTGTCAGAGTCTCTGTTCCGCTGATTTCCTTTGGGGCATTGGGCGGGGCCGTGTAGAACTCGAGAGAGAAGCCTGGTGGTGGTGTAATTGTCAGGCGTAGGTTATTGGAAACAGAAACGGACGAGTTGGGGTTGATGATGAGAAGCGACGGCATGGTGGTGGTGGTGGTGATGAACTGGTTGAGGTGAAAATGGTGAAAATCCGCGCGGTAGATTAGATAAGAGTTGGTGGTGGAGGAAGAAGGCGGGATGAATTGAAAAAAAAAAAGGGGGGCAAAGAATTCTTGCTTCATCTTGGGCACGGAACATGGTAGTCTTTTTTTTAATTTGATGGACCGAGCTGGTTTCAGATTGGGGTAACATGCCTGGAGATTTGGCTGCAAAATATGGTGCAGAAGTGAGTATTCGTGAAGACTTTCCTCGATCTTCCTGGAAGCATCTGGAATAGATCTTCTCGAGCAATCATAACGAGATTGTCTTTTCACTGAGTGTACCATTGGTCGAAAACTTCGTTGGGATTGATAGTGGTCTGTCTTGTTCACATTAACGGGAACTCTACGAGCTTACTTGGCCATGCTATTCCATCACAATGGATCAGTAAGATTAATGAACTGGTATGATCTTTCCTTCAACGAATCTCGCTCGATAAACCCTCTTTAAAGGCTTTCGCTGCAACCTCGCTTGGGCATCGTAAACTCACTCTTCCCTTTGCCAAAAGTGAAGGTGTGGCATTAACGTCCAAGACTGGTTTCGCTCTTGTCAGCCTTTTTGAGAGCTAGAGAATGATTCTTCATAGACCTCGACGCTGCCTGGCAACTCGAAGATTCCCATTGTCGTACTGAGTTGGATCCATTCTATGGCTAAGAATGAAAATTTCAGATCAGACTCTGAACCGTCCTTTCTTCAAAGCTCTGCAACCCACTAATCATCTACAAATATGATGTCCGTTTTGACAATATCAAAAGACTGGCAAGTCAAGTAACTGGTGCAAGCACAATTAACACAGTCACAAGCTGGCAGTTTGGAGATTGGGTTGAAAGGGCCTGTTTGACTTACTGAGTCTCTTTGTTTCTTTCATCAAGATTTGCTAACATGCTTACTGGGGTTGCGCTATCTGCTCTCGACTTGAGGTATTCACAGAATCCGACCGCTGCGTAGCAGCCTGAGCACAATGTACAAATCAAGCAAATATGGAAACCAAAATCTCCAATGGGTTCAATTAAAACACTGCAATGCCCAATAAGTTTAAGAAACAAATTATGATCCAGCTTACTCTTTCAAAATAACTACATTACATGAGACCGAGTGTTCTCCACCCACAACAGTTCTGCGATCCATGGATCATCGCCAAAAAAGTCAAGGCTGGAATCAACAAACGAATTCTAATACCCAAATGCAATTCCCATCAACACCCAAAAATCCAACCCTCTATCAACTATCACGTATGCTCCAGTCCGACTTTGCACCCATTCCTGCACTTCTCGATAAGACATCTCCATTTATCTCCAAAATCCCACAATGTCATGTCGTTTGTGGCGGCAATAGACAATTCCAAAAATATCGCCGGCTGGTCCCGTGCAGTGAATGCCCTAGCACAAATCCTGGATCAAATCAAGATCAACATTACAGGATTGGCCATGACTCTTCTGGCTGTCAACCCATCACGTACTAGCAGTGGAGAGATCTCCTTCGAACGGCTGTATTTTCGAGAATTTTCGTTTGATACGGCCAATATATCGCCTGTGGGATATAGGGCCGACGAAAATGACCACAATCACCTGGTGTACTCTTGCATTGTCTCTTCAAAACACATGGTGGTTCTATTCAAGAACCTAGACGCAGCCAGTCTAAGTTACATCTGCCTTCAACTTGACTGCTACGAGGGGGTGCCGAGGAATAAGAAATTTAAGATCTTTGTTGAGATCTTGACAAGGAAAATGATAGTGAAGAAATACCTGATGAACTACCAACCAGTATTGCCGCAAGATCTGCGCATACCACGTCTCTACAAAAAACAGTTCGAGAGTGGCAATTGCAGACATATGATGATGGAGTCGAACACAATGAAGTCGTTTCTTGACATGGTTCCTCTTTCCACGGAAGACTTCAAGGTGGACGTGAAGCAAACCAAGATTCTGTTCGTGGCTCACACTAGACAAGTGCTTAAAGATAGAGAGCTACTAAAGCAGCCTATGCTGATAACGATCCTGATGGCCATCGATGAGCTTATGGAGCTGAATTTGGACGGAATATCTACGTCTATCAACTTTCGTCTCAAGGATTTCCGCACCTTCATTACGTGCTGTACTTCAATGAGAGATCTAGCCTACAACGACGATGATTTGCTGCCGGAACCCCTGTTCGAGGCATTCTTCAAGGGAAACGGAGATCCTGTCGTTTTTGAACACAACTCGGGGCCTGTTCTTGTCCGCCTCATTATCCTTACTGCCGGTAAGGGAGAACCCCAAGAAGATGAAAACAAAGATCAGTACGTTCTCCAGGGTCACACGATACAAAAGGCCGCCGATGAGCCTGTTACCAGAGACAGACTCACACCGGTCCTTTCCAAGGGCCGTTTACAGAGCACCACTGGAGAAGACCGGGAGCCTACTTTTGAGCCAGACTTCAATTCATTCCCCACCAGCTCTATGGGGGACGTTGTCACCTATGGAAAACGCGGATCGACGCCAACTACGGAAGCTCCCAACAAAAGAGCGAAATCTAAGGCTGGAGATGCCGATACAGACTACAGTACCTCAGATGAGGAAGCAGAGCTTGGACCCACTCAGCAGAATAACAAGCCCACGTCGTTGTTCGAATGATTGCATGTATTGCGTTATAGCAGCGGTGTCTATGGAATCCCTGAAATGCTTACGTGGATGCGGCCTCAACCTTTTTCTTGTTGAAATAGTTGTGGTTGACCCACCTGTACCCTTGACCCAATTGGGCGCATTCATTGGCAAAGTGGCAGCCAAACAACAAATAGTTCTTAGGGGAAATGGCCACAGAATACCTCATGAACACCAAGGAGTACATAATCAACGAGCCTGTCATTGGACCAGAAATAAGATCTGGGTCTTTGTTCAAATCCATCATGGCGGCCACGGGAATACCAAAGTTCGACACAGGTCCCCAGAAATGGGTGGTGAAAATGTACCTCAAGTTTTGTTTGTTGAAGATGTTCTTATACGACATGACTGAAGGTGTGGGCACTTGCTGGTACTATCGGTATAGAAAACTCCGCTTTGGTGGGCCGGTGCTGTGTACAGGACCAAACAAGTTCCGTATTATCTGTTTCCGCACTGGCTGCAAAGTACATAGTTGTCGTTATTCATAATGCATGGTCTATAAAAATACTTAGGTAGGTCCTTGGAAACCTGTATTGTAATATCCCGGTGGCATGTTCCCCATCTGTGAAGATTGGGCGTAGGCCAATTCGTTGGCTGGATCCTTCTCTTCTTCCTCATTCTGAAGCTGATTAGGATTTCCTCCAACAGGCGGTCCTTCCATCATTTGATTATACGGCGGAACTTCCTTGCGAGCTCCGGTGCTGACTTGACCATTCATGACTGGCGTCATTTGGTTGTTGATACTGCTTGGTCGAGGTCCACTATGAGGAGTCAAGTTCAGATGCCCATTATGACCAGGCATGAGTTGGGCACCCATTTGCAGCTGATGCATGCCCTGTTGAGGTATGCTTTGATGATTTTGCATAAGGCTCTGTTGAGGGTGCTTCTGATGCTGATCAAGCTGATTAACCCTAGGTGCCAGTAGTTGCGATGATTCTCTGCTTCGCAATGGCAGCGGCTGTTGGATGTTTTCAAATTGAACATGGGCTGGCACATGTGACTGGACTTGCGGAGGTGCTTGTTGAGGGGCATGAGAGGGTGCTTGAGACATTTGCTGGGGCGGTGGAACCTGCTGAACTGCGGGTGGTACTTGGTTCCAGGCTCCTGGAAACTGATCTTGCCCTTGAAGATTGTATTGGTTGAGCACATCCTGGCCGATGCCATTCGGCTGCATGTTCTTGTTGTAGTCCGAGTTCTCGAACATCAGCGGTCCCATTTCATCGTCTGATGGACTGCTGAGATAGTACGGAATGTTCTCTGCGTTGAGCCAAAAGGGGTCCTTGAAAGAGAATCCCAAGATTTTGTCCAAATCGTTAGTCTCGAGGTTAAGGTTCTCATCGGAGTCTTTCTGGTGATGATGAGCTCTCTTCGTGAGGAGAGTATTGATGTGCTGAAGGTCCTTGTTGATCAAGTACAAGACATTGGTGGACCATAAACGCACATCCTCTCCCAACTGATCGGTGAGTTGCGACGAAAGCTGGAGAAGATCGTTGAGCCTTTGGGCAATATGCCTGAGGAATGTGTCGGACTCGCCTCGAATGAACTCCTTAGCCTTGTAATTGAGGAGGGTGAAGATGACGATGATTCCCTGGTACATGAACGAGTTGAGGAATGGGTAGTCGATCCGGAAAACTTTTCCAAGCTTGGTTTTGCTGAGGAGTTTTCCATCCTCATTAATGAAATGAGGTGAGATTCTCAGAAGGAAGTCTTTTGAGAAGTCAACAGTGTAATCGAGGAATCGCAGAATAGAGTCACACATGGCCTCAATAAGGTACTTGCTATCCTCAGGACCCAAGAACTGGTTGCTGAAGGGTTCAAGCAATTTGGCACGGTTGATATGCAAAATTATCAAATCCACGATAGCTGGCTCTCTCTCCACAGCCATTGGCATATGGCATGCTTCATCAACTTTCTCAGACAGACCCAGGTGCTCACTTTGGTACTCCTTGCTCACAAACCATGTGAGCTTCTCACACTCCTCCTTAAATCTGGCGTCTAGCCGCATTACATCTGCAATGGTGAAGTTCATCATGAAACTTTCAATGAGCATCATGTTCGACAACCGGAGACACTCACTGAGACCCATCTTCAATTGCACTTGGGTTTTCTCAGAGTCCAAGCGAAGTTTGGCGAGGTTCTGTTGGTTTGAGGTGAACAACACGACGGAGTTTACCTGGATAGAGATTGGATTAGGGCGGCCCAAAACAGAACAGAGCTGACCACACATGTACTTCAAAGCGAACCAGACCTTGAATCTGGGCACATCACTGTCTTCATCGTCACCATCTGAAACAGAGTCATCTTTCTCCTCCACCTTGACGCCACTATCAGCAGATTCGTCTCTCAAATTGTCATTCTGAGACATCTCGGCGAGTTTCACAGGAGCCTCTTCTAGACTTTCATTTGTGGTTCTCATATTTACCATGACATGGAGACCAATAGCATAGGCCACAGCACAGCAGTGGAACAACATAGACCAGGACTCTTCGTAACGCTGGTCAATGAAGTACCACTCGGTACACAAGATATACGCTTGTACGGTCATGATGGACTCGTTCAAGAGGTTGTGACGCAACTTAGTGAAGCCCCGGTAAAGCACATTTTTTATCAAGCTCGAGCACCTCTTGTGCAAAGAAACAATAGAACCCACGGGGTCTTTTGTAAGCCCGCTTTCATTATAGTCTTTCGGCGTGAGACGCAGAACCAGCAAGATTAACACCATGTGCAAAAGAAGCAAGTCATCGTCATTTTCCCACTCTCGGTCGGAGATCTTGTCACACGAGTTGACAAAATCCATCAAGGTGGGCTTGGAAATGAACGACCGGTAGGAGGTATGGTCGAAGAAGTGGCATATGAGGGTCTTGATCACCTGGATGTTGTCGTCACTCTTATCATCCTTACCTAGCAACCACGGTAAAGGTTTTTTGGAAAAGTGAATATCGTTGTGTCCGTCCAAATCCATATCATCAGTGTCCAGATTGTCCCGTTTCTTGTTAGCATGGCTCTCGTTGTTGAGTGGAGTACTGCTGGAGTCTGATTTCTGGCACAGATCTTCGTCTTGGTTGGTATTTTTCAGTCGGAGCGCTTCAATCATGTAGTTTGACGAGGAGGGTCCATAGTACTTTTCGCCCAACTCGGTGGTTTCTCCGGATATCTCGATGCCATGTTCATCGTCACGCTCTGCGTTCTGGGACCGATCAAGAGACTGTAGCTTCGACCGCAACTCGTGGTACTTCTGAGTCAACTTGAAGTTCTCATGAAGAACAGCCAACTTCTCCTTTCTGAGCAACTCCACCTCATCATGCAATCGGCTCACCTTCAGGGGAGAACCCTCGTCCAGCTGGGACGAGGATCGTATCGGGCTCATTTCATGCGTGTGGGCGTGGTGGTCATGTTCGTTTTCGATATCGATGTTTCTGAACTTCCTGGGGAACTCACACACGACGCCCTTCTTCAAGCATTGATTGCACGGTTTCTTCTTATTACACTTGATCTTCTTTCGGCGGCATGGAACGCACGATATGGGGTAATCTGCCATGGCGGGAAAATGATTTGATTTTGTTGATTTTGTTGAGGCAGGCTGAAAATGGGATTCCGGAAGAGCGCCTTATAAACTTGAAGTAACGGTGGAAAATACGAAGTTTTTTCTTGGTCTATCCGTCTGCCGCAATTTCATGCTGTCTGGCAGGCAACGCACTTCTTTGAAACAGTTTTGCATACTAGCCACTCTGTATGTGGCGTAAACCTTGCCACGACGTTGGTAACGTGTCTCGGCTGTTTGAGAGATACGGCCTGGAAGGGCACGTTTGGGAGCACCAGGAAAAAAATAATACAATTCTTTTTATCGAGTCAAATTCTACAATTCGCCTTCTTCAGCATCCAGATAGTGGGGTATTTGCTTCATTGCTCGGGGCAATGTTAAGCGTCTAACAAAGATACTGCGCACCCATTCTGCCAACATGTCTCAGAAATAGCAACTGAGGCTCGGAAGTCCGGAGTGCATCGTGGACACGATTTTCGCCAGGGTCGAGGTCTATTTTTCTCCAAGGGGGGAGATGACCAAGCAGTGCTCACTTTTCTTTTTTTTTTTTTCTTTTGACGTTTCGTTCGCTTATCAAGTATGCAAAGAGACTGTAGAGAGGGCTGCCCTCTCACCGCCACTTCCCACTACACATGGCGCACAATTGTCACGCACATCGTTAAAGCAGGCCTAATCCTCCATTTCCCCAGGTTGCTAGTCCACGCAGGCTGAGACATCGATCTACAGTATTGCTCAGGGCCAGCAAATAATTAGGCGCCGGGCGACTCGGCCTCCTTTTGGTTTGAGTCTTCTCTGTGAAGTTACGTAAATTGTGAGAGCTGACCTAGACGTTTTTTTTGACAGGCTGCTCACTGCATAGTCCCCATGGGTGCAAAATCGTCGATGGGCTTGACGAACAATGCCAATTTGTGGCTTTAAAACGTGCGATTAAGCAAGTCATATGTCAACGTCGCCATGCAAGGGATCAAGACATTGTCGTTGAGTGTCGCTGAACCTTCTAGGATTGCTGCAACCATGGCGATGATGAAAGTGTTCTCCCAGTTCTGCACTCTTTTGTCCTCTGGCAAAATATAGTAGTCAATAACTACGAAGGATGCAAACGTCACCACCATGAACGTGATGGTTCCTTCGAGAGTTCTCAGAGCGCCCTTCCATCTGATCTTGCCAAATCTCTTACCTACAATCGAGGCCAACGAGTCCCCCAAACCAAGGGTCACCAAGCCAATGTAAGAACGCAAATTCACGTAGTCATCGAGGACATATCCGTAAGCCAACGGACCGGCCACGCCAGCAAGAAGGAAAATGTACGACAAGTTGAGCGGACCCTTGAGATCCTTATCGTCTTGGAAGAATCTCAACTCGGTGAACAAAAACTCACCAAGGAACGTGATTCTTGTGCATCTGATCATTTCAATGACAACAAAAATAACAAGCGATCCCAATACGGCAATGGCAGTGAGCTCGGGCTGTTGTGTGAAAGCAGGGTAGGCGAGGCAGACCACCAACATGAAATGCCACACCTTCCTACGAAGGTTGAGGTTGATCTTGTTGGTGTAGGCCAAGCCGAAAATGACGGGAATTGCGCCCAAGAGGGAACCGGCCCAGAAAACAAGCAAATGCAAACGGGACTCGGATTCCCAGATGTAGTCAAACAACCACAACACGGGGTTCTTTTCGTCGATCTCTTTGGTGAACAAAAAGTCCATGGTAAAGTAAAACACCGCTGCGAAAACTACTGCAATGAGTATGGCCAAACCCTTTCTCAAGGCATTTTGTGCCATTCTCAAGTACACCCAGTAAAGCTGATACGAGACAAATGTTGCAGCCATGAGAGCAATGACAAGCTCACGGAAAAGCACCAATGGCAAAGGCAGCTTCTCGGTGTCAAAGTTGTACATCAAGTTGACAAGAAAGAGACATATCATGTGGATCTCAGAGGGCAACATCGTGGTCAATTTAACGCTAGTCTCGTCCTCCTGGCTCAACTCGTTCCAAGAATCCAAAACGTACTCCAACGAAAAATACGACACCACCACGCGAAGAAAGAAAAACATCTCGACTGTATTAGAGTCGTTGTAAATGTAGTAGAACACGAATGCGGAGAGCACTTTGGCCACAATCATAAGGTTTTTAATGGCAAAGTTGTTCAAAGCCAAGTTGACCTGAAAGAAAGGACTCTTGGTGTCCCCCAAAAGCACAAACAGCAAAATAGGAATGACTAACGCATACAAGGTTGTGAAGTCAGGCAACACAGGAGCCTTGAACCGGTCGGGGTCCTCGTTATGTTTCTTCAGCATCGACCGATGATTGAGCCACATGGCCAACACAGCACCTAGCAAATTGAACCCAACTGCCGATAGCGTATTGTGGTCGTCGATCTTGTTCAAGTACACATAAAAGATTTGGCCAATATAGAGACATGTCATGATCTGGGCGCCCTTGCAGAAGTCCATGTAAAGGTTGAGAAAGTCCTGGAATTCGTAGATCAAGTTCCAGGGGAAATTATACTGGGACGGGTCGTCATGTTCCATCATTCTTGGGTGTTCAGCTTCTTCCTTGGACGGAGCTGGTGTTTCGGGAACAGCATCGTAATTCTGAAAAACAGAAGCCGTGGTTTTGGCAGAAGCCAGCTTCTCCTTAGGGGCCTCCTTCCGCCTGGCCATGTTGTAGTGATGTATGCAAAAAAGTCAGCGTCGAGAGAATTATCTCTGTGCACTTGGCGATGAAGCAAAAATAATGACTCCGGCGTGATTCGAACACGCGCATCTTACGATAACAGAACTTGAGTCTGCCGCCTTAGACCGCTCGGCCACAGAGCCATTTCTGTAAAGGAACAAGGCTACACAGAATGAGAGCAGTAAGTGAACTACAGTGTCCTGCATATAAATAGCCGCGCGTCATGGTTGCAAAGTGCGTTAGATCTTATTAGGCTCTAAGATTGTTATCCAATGGCTCCTGCTAGAGTCAAAAGGGGACTATCACGTAAAGGCTGTCTAAGCTGCAAGAAGCTAAAGATCAAGTGCAACGAGGCTGTTCCGCATTGTGAATACTGCGTTCACACAGGCCGTCGATGTGTGTATCCAGACACATTTCAGATATCCAAGGGTCCATCTTCTGGAGAGGAAAGCAATTCTCCGTCGCTGGCGATTTCTTCGGCAGATTCTTCGCCTCCAAAAGCTGACCCGTATTCTGCGTCCAGAAGCTTGACCTTTCAAATTCTTCTTGGATCGGCTGCAAATCAACTAAGGCTTCTGCGCTTTGAACTACGCATGCTACGCATTTTCAACGATGTTTGTCTCGGGTACATTACTTACAATGTTAACAAAAAACACGTCTATGTTTGGAATAACGTCGTCCCTCTGTATTTCCACACCTGTCGCCTGATACGCCTGGCTATGCTAGCCACAGGATGTCTAAGTCTTATGCCTATGTTGGGAATGCAGCGGTTTATTGAGCATGACATGACTGGCGAGCAGCTTCTGGTAAAGCTAGAGTCTGTGTGTGACCAATTCGATATTCAGCTGATGTTTGTGGATGATACAATTTTTGAGGGCGGTCAGCAAATCAACTTGTTCAGACGGTCATCCGAGCTACTATCTGAGTCAATGAGCGACATTCAAGACGCGTTGTCGAAGCTCCAGGATCCTGACCTTCCTGAGAGCGAGAGACTTCACCATTTGGTTGGTGCCTCTATTGGAAATTCCCTATTGTACAGTTTTTTGGGTCTCCACCCTTGGAAATTGGTGCCACTAGTGAGTTTCCCAGAGAATGGGTCTCGTCAAACAGATTTGCTCGACGTCGCCTTGGGGATCAAAATGATCGTCTTTGACTATCTAGATACTCTACGAGCCTCTGAATTGGGCGAACTTTTCTATAATGATGAGCTTTTGCTCACTCCCAGGTTCAACATCAAGATCGTTCACGAGCTACGATCGCAGCTTGACGAGTATCTCGAGCCGTACAGCTTTTTTGATATCAACACGGAAAGAAGTGAAATGATTAACGCTTATAGAAACAGCCTCCGCATGTTGGAGAAGGTGTGTACGATTTCGGTGAAGTTCAATTACCCAGTTATGCTTTTCAGGTGGCTTCTATACGAAAGCCAGAACTTGGCCAAGTACATCCGTTCACAAGAGCCGTACGCCCTCCGGCTTCTATATGTGTACCTGTGTCTTTGTGTGTACTACAAATTCTGGCTTTTTGAGTGCAACATCTGGAAGGACTTTGCTGTGTATTACAGGACGAACTTTGGTCCGCTCTGTGAGTTTGACGAGCGACTATACCACTACGTTGTGTCGAAAAGAAAGTTCTCCATCGATGATGATTACAGAAGTATAAAAGACTTTGATGTCTGGGGACCTGACTTTGACTGAGAAGCTTCAGCCGCTCAGGCTTTCAACAGCTTGGTAAAGTCCATTTGACCCTTGATGCCATGCTAAATCCGAGCTATTGATGACTCCAAAACACTGGAAAAAAGTTTTTTTAATCAATTCGTGGATATTTTATGCCTAGGGTTGACAGAACTCTGCGCCCCGGTTATTTCGCAGCCACAACCTGTTGGGTAGAATCATTCCACCTCATCAAGCCAGAATCAGTACTAGAAAACTTCCTGAAACCATTTTCTAAACTTTCTTAACTTTCTCGGAAAGGAACGGAAGATTTTCTCATAACCGCAATTGAGATTTGCCTCCCGAAAGCGTCAAGAAGCCTTACTTACCGCAGGATGATTGTTCCGAAACGCTTTCATGACCCATTGTGCCTCGGAGAACAATGGCCCGATCTTTAAGATACACATTAAAACACATGGCATACTGTACCCATGATCAAGCCAAGCCACGTTCAAGGATGCCACAGGGAAGCAAACATGGATTTTGCGCATCCACCCCGGATGTATAAAAGGGACCCAATTGCATCTTCTTACGACCAACTGAAAATCTAAAAATGGTGAAAGCTTTAATTGCCCTTACCTCCTATAACGGCCCATTCTATCCTGACGGTTCTAAGACCGGTGTTTTTTTCGTCGAGGCTTACCATCCATGGGAGTACCTCCACAAGAACGGAGTGGACATCACGTTTGTCTCTGAAGATGGCACTTTTGGCTGGGATGAACACTCGATCTCCGAGTCTTTTTTGAAAGGCGAAGAAAGAAAGGTATATGAAGATGCCAATTCTGCTTTCAACAAGGCTATTCAGTCGGTAAAGAAGCCCTCAGAAGTCAATGCCGCTGACTATGATCTTTTCTTTGCTGCTGGTGGCCATGGTGCTGCTTTTGACTTCCCTAAAGCCGAAGGCTTGCATTTAGTGGCCGCTGCCATCTATGCTAGAGGTAAGGTCGTATCTGCCGTGTGCCATGGTCCATTGTTCTATGACAACTGGACAGATGCTAATGGCAACCTTATCGTGAAGGGAAAGAAAATCACCGGCTTTACCGACGAAGGTGAAAAGCAGCTTGGTGCCAATGAGTTGTTGACGAAATATGGTTTGCTCAGCCCCAAGCAGTTCGCTGATAAGGCTGGCGCTGTCTACATCGAACCTCCTGCTCCATGGGACTCTTTTGTGGTTGTTGATGGAAACTTGGTTAGTGGTGTTAACCCAGCCTCTGCCACAGAGACCGCCGAGAAAGCCCTTGCACTTGTTAAGTGAGTGCCCGCCAATTGACGATTGCACGTATATATGAGTTTATGCTTGATGACTAGTCTAGAATAACTGCCTTTTTCTTCTTCTTTTTCGTTTTTGGTTTCAGGCTGACCTCCACTGCCTGAGTATTGGTGCTAACTTCACCTTCGATGGTCGGAGTGGCATCTTTCGATTCCAGTTTGTCCTTCGGCTGCTCTTCACCTTGCGACTGTTTCTCACCTTCAGGCTGCCTTTCAGCTTCGGGATCATCTGTCTTTGATTTGTCCTTGAAGGCAATTTCTGCCTTGCCTTCCTTCTTAGCCTTTTTCTTTTCAATTGCCCGTTTCTTCTTTCTGGCTTCCTTGGCCTCTCTCTTCCTCTCCTTCTCTGCAAGCTGTTCTCTTAAGGCGTTCAAGTCCACATCATACTCATCAGCCTTAGGATCAACGAACTCGGTAGGCGAGGAGTTGATGTCGAAGTTGTCAAGATTCGAAGAGCTGATCAAGATTTTGTTCAGCTTCTTTTTCTTAGCCTCAATTGGAGCCTCATCTGGTACCTGACTTTCAGCGTCTCCACCTAGGCTCTCTTCGCTAAGAACGGTCACCTTGTGCTTCTTGATCTTCTTGGACTTTTGGGCATCCTTTGCCTCCTTCCTTGCTAGCTCTTCAAGAGAAACGAATGAATTCTTCTCACTGGGTGTTTCGGATCCTCCATTGTCAGTTGGGGCTTGCAAAAGCTGAGGCTTCTGCTTTGACCGGCTTTTCTTATCGCTGGGCGTGATGTAGAATGGATCGTCCTTCATTCTCTCTAAACGCTCACGCATTGCCTCTTCGTCAACCTTCGTATTTTCCTCCTTTACAGGAACCGTTTCTTCCTCTGACTCCTCGTCGCTAGGGAATATGTCTAGGGTCTCCTCCTCAATAAGGCAGTAGTGAGGGGGGGTGTTGATATGCATGTCCAAATCAAGGTCGTCTGGCAAAGGCACCATCTTCTGGGCCGAGGCAGCCACAGGGTTGAGAGTGTATGCTTTGAAGAACGATGGCAATATCGATGTGAGTAGATGGGGCACTTCATGTTCGCCTGCCATAATGTCCTCGTGTGGTTGATCTGAATTACCATTGAGCTTATCGCTTTCTTCATTTGAAGAGTTTTCCAGCTCTTCGCCCTCTTCAGAAAAGGATGCAGAATCTGAATCTGAAGATCCCTCCTCCTCCGATTGATCGCTTTCTTGATCATTAACAAGCTGGGCCTTCTGCTCCTTGTAATACTCGATTTCTTCAGACTCGAGCTTCTTGACCAAAGGCGTATCTGCTCCGCCCATGGCATCCATGCTTATGCGTAAGAATTCCAACCAAGATAAAGCCCGCTCTTGAACCTCGTAGTCGCCATTCTGCTCCCAATTCTCAAGGAACCTGATGCTTTTGAACAAGAAGTATGACAATTGGCCAAATTGACGCAGTTGCAATCTGCCCTGATCAGCGTAATTGGCAACGTATTCTGTCACCAAGTCGCTATATAACTTCACCAATGCAGGTATCAAGGTGGTTTGAACCTCAGGGTTGGGTAGCTTGACCAAGAGCTCGGAAATAGGAAACTGAGAAGCACCCAGAAGCTTCTTATCCACGTGGTTGTTCACTATGGTATTGAGCATTTGCACCTTGTATCCAAGAGCAAAATTTTGAATCTCCTCATCTTCTTCGTCAGAGTCATCATCTGAGACCCCAAGCTCACTAACATACTCACCCATAAGCCAATAAATATCCCTCATAAGTAAGGGACTGAACTGCAAGACCCTCTTATCTTTCACGAACTCAAACACGACGTTTTTCATCAAGTATGGTCGAAGCGAAGGGACCTTTGTAGCAACAGTCTTGAATTCAGTACCAAGTTTGCGTGCAATGATGTCCGAAGTTCTCTTGGATAGAGCAGGAGCAGAGTTCGGCGTGCCATCCTTGTCCACTGGCAAAAGCGTCATGTTCACCACGTCTTTGAGCACAGTGACGTACCAATTAAAGTTCGGAATATTTGCGTAATTATCCTTGGAACCAATTTCCAAAATTTTGGAGGCGATTTCAAGCTTCAAACTCTCAGGAACATGCACACTGGATTCATCCGGCACAAGCTGGAGGAGCAAAACTCTAATAAGCTCCAGGATGTTGTCCTCGTTGACGAGGAATTGACAAACCTCGAGCGCCTTTTTCATAACAATGGTATCTTTGACTTCCAAGCTGGACATGACGTAGTTAGAAACTCCGCTGACCTTGTGCATGAATTCAGGATATATCTTCAAGATGCTGATCAAGGCAATGAGACCAACGAAACGCAAATTGGCATCACCTTTCACGAAGAAAGAAACAAGGTGCGTAATACACTCTTTAGCGACTTCTTTGTCTCTGGAAGAGTCTGGGGATAGCATGCCTCCGTTCACGATGCAACTAATGCTTTCATACACTAAAGACGTGGCATCTGTCTTGGACATGAGATTGATGATGGAGGGAAGAATTCTCTTTTTCATTCTGGGCTCGACCTTCAGCAAGCTCAGGAATAGCTTGAGGATACGAATGATGAGCCAGTTGTTTTGGGTTTCCTCTAGAATGGAGAAGAACTTCGGTAAGTATGCAACGAAAATGTTTGGGTTCTTTTTGGATATCTCACAGATCACAGTGATGGTGGCGCTGACGACTGCGATATCGTCGTCGTCTAGCTTTTCTATAACTCGGGGTAAACTGGACCGTAGACTCTCGGGGTACTGCAAAAAGATCTTGAAAAGCGCCAACACGGCCTTTTTACGAATGTATGGTTTTGAGTGTGTGAGTTTCACCAATACATCGTCCACAATGTCCTGGGCCAAGTTTGATGTGACTATGGTGGCTATACCACTTAAAGCGAGACCGATCTCGATGTGATTGTGAGAGTTCAAGTCCTTTTTGAACTGATTTGTGGCTAGTATAAGCAAATCCTTCTCGTTCTTGAATGATTGCATTGCCGCAAGATACCCAATTCGCTTTTGCTGGAATCGGGACGAAGACATGATCTCCAAGATCTGGAAGTTGCACCAACTCATGTCAAAGCCGTACATTTCCAAGTATGCCAATTTCAACACGGCGGTAGCCTTAACTTCTAGGTCTGTCGTAGACAATTCATTTTTGCACTCCTCGATTGCTGTGTCTAGAAAATCACGAAGACTCTCGGGAGACTCTTTGAAGTGGGATCTTATGCCCTTGATAAGATCGCTCAAAGATTTTTCAAAACTGATTCCAAACGGCTTGAGCCGTGTTAGCATTTGGGAGCTCTGCATCTGGAACGAAGACATTCGGCTTTGATTGCTTTGGCTGTCTTGTCCGTGTCGTTGTATATGAGAATACCGTGAGGTTGTTCACCGTCAAATCTCCTGCACCAAAGAGCCGAACACTACTTCTACCAAAGAAAGCTTAATCAGCTACCACAATATAATGCCTTCGGCCAATTCCGATTCCGATATGCTGATTGAGTCTGGACCTGGGTTGCCGGAAGTGCCCACGCCAAACCCAGATGTGAGTGATACTTATGAAGATTCAGAAGACGAGTTTATCACAAGCGACGAAGAGCTCTTGAGCGGAATGATCTCCAACGACGAGCTGCGACAGCACTACGGTCAGGCCACATCATTGGCTGATCACACAGAGTACTTCACCAAGTCCATTGCCAACGCCATGGACTCATTGCTGCTAGATAAGTCCCTCGTTGCGCAGGCGCAGTTGAGTGGTCAGATCAACAATAAGAATCAGCAGCTTGTAGAGATGAATGAGAAGCTCAGCTCACGACTCGAAACATTGAAACAGCAGTACGAAAGGCACATTTCGCTGAACCGCTTGAGTGCCCTCGAAAAGGACCTCGACAACATATCATCTCGTATAGAGGTATTGAAGAATGGTGCGAAGAAGCTGGTTTTGTTTGGCTCCGGAAAGCTCGGAGTCGCCAATAAGTATCCAATTGAGTATAATCGGGCAAAAGACAAGGTCTTGGATCGTGTTTCTGACGCCTGAAAGACGGCTGATCAGTGCATGTTGGCGTAAATAATTCCCAATCCGTCCATCCACCTGCCGGTGTATCCATACATACCCACAATCTGGTACTCGGGACCAGGTGTAGAAAGTGAAGACAAATGGCCTCCGCCAGCGTTGCCTAGCATGGGGGAGGCACGGCCCTGGTTGGTGTGGATTCTCATTGCGTCCAACCATTGGCCATTTCTAAAGGTGAACTTCTCAACCATTTCACCGGGCTGAAGATCAAAGTCTGTGTAGTGAGGTTTTTTGTTACCTAGGGTGACTTCTCCGCCCCCTCCTCCAGGCTTTCTCTGATCCAGGATATTAAGCCTGTTCATGAAACGATTGAGGCCGCCGTTTCTAGCAGGAACCGGGGGTTTCTCTTCCTGGTCAGAACTGCCGTTGTAGAAGATAGTAAAACCGTCCAAAGCACCACCGTGGTAGACTCTAACTTTGTAAATGCTTTTGGCGTCGAATCCAATATACTTCATCTCACCCTTTTCAGATCCGAGCAAAGCACTCTTGATGCCGGTGATGGTGCCTCGGCCAAGGCCAAAGTCGCTCTTGATGGTATTGGCCAGATGCGAGTGTTTCTTGAAGTCAGGAATCCACAAATCACCAGCTACAGACAAAACCCTCACGGAGAAGTTGGGACTGGCATCAGGCTTCTGCAGCCTGATGTCCCTAAGACATTGGTTGTAGTCGAGAGTAATTTCGTGCAGAAGACCGGGGCCTCCGTAGGACTTGGGGTAGAATGTGGTGTGGTGACGAGCCAAATCCTGATCCACAAGCTCAATCATGAAAAGGCCCACTTCCGACTTGATGTTGACTTTGCCCTCACCAACAGGGTACAGCAAAGGCACTTCACCATTCAGATACAGGTTGTCGGGCCTCATAGTAGTGGAGAAGCTCTTGGGAAACGAAGGATCGTTCTGGTCCACGGGAATGGAAAAGGAGTCATGGTAGAAATAACGAACGAGATCACGAATATTCCAATGACACTCTCTGGGCCACAGACCATCTGGGTTGATGATTCTACCGTTCGATCCGTCACGAAGGCATCTCACCTCTCTTGTAGCAAAACAGCGGTTCCACCATATATAGTCACGAAGCATCACACCGTCAGTTTGATGGGGCAGACCAAACAGGTGCCCTATTTCGTGCATGAAAGCACCCAAGCAGATGTTGTGGCATTCCCATGTGGTTCCACATTGATTGGCATCGTTGGCGACTTCATTGATAGAGAGCTTTGTACCATCTGTGAGGGTGGTTGCAATTTGAGGGAAAGTGTAAGGGTAGGCGTGGACGCCGTGAGAGCCAAATATGGCAAGTTTTACTTCCCCGGTTCCACCACCCAAAGCAGCATGAGTGGTGATGAATTTTTTGTTCCATGTTGAGTCCAAGTAAATGACGGCACACTGGATTGCAGTGTTATTTTTCTTGTAAGGCCCAATGAGTTCTGGAGTGTTATTGATCAAGTCAATAGCATGGCTGAACAACCAGCCCTTATCTTTAGCATCTGGGTACTGTTGACAGATGTTGGGGTCTCTTAGTTCAGCAACCGTCTTTGGTGAGCGTAAAACGTGCACTTTCACCTCCTGATGAGGTGTGGGTGACTCTACATTGTAGCCAAAGATTCCCTGGTGCAGTTTAGTCTCTTCCACGAACTGGAAGGACCGGTTACTCAAACCAAGGCGGTGAAACTCGTCTTGTGTGAACGCCTGCATCATTCTGGCCGCTACCTTGATTCTTTGGATTGCCGTGTCCAAATTGGCATGCTGGCCCTGGTTGATCTTATACTTTGGCATGTCGTAAGTTCCGTTGGAGTCTCTACCCAAGATAACGCACAAATGCACAGGCTTGTTTTGCGGCAATGGGTTGAAGTAGAGCGTCAATTTGCTCAGGTCGACGACATTCTGGTGGTTGACGGGAAACCCGTTGGAATCCAAATGTGCCCTGTCGAGAATATGAATCTCCAAGTTGTTTGCTTCACCAGGCGAAACATGAACAAATGCTTTGAATTGGCCATTGTTGACTTCCTGAAACTGAGGCGGGAAGACCTTGTTGTTGTTATTCACGACTTGGACAAGGCCACTCTGTACGTTAGCTGAGGTTCTTCCCGAAACGATGACAGCTGGCAGAGAGACAATTTCTCCGTTGTTGTAGTTGAACGAGATGGTCATCTTGAACGGGTCAGAATAAACCGAAAGGTCCTTTTTATGTTCTTCCTGAAATCTATCCTTGGACCTTGCTTCCGATCTTAGAATGAGTGAGTATCGGAATACTGATAATGTGCGGCTTCGCGGATGTGGAGTAAACAAACCAGACAAAGTGCATCTTTAGATTTGCATTGATGAAGATACGTACCAGGGCGGCGTCTGAAAAGGGCCCAGGCCACTCTTCAAATGATGCTATTGATCTTTCTGATACTGGCGAAAAAAGGCAACTGAGTTCTCCCGAGGTGGAACGTTTTGTTGAATCTATGCTTAGAATGGAGAAGTCCAAGGGAGCTGAAAAGAACAAGACCCTGGCAAAGAGGAGCTCGAGATTAATCAAGCCCGATCGTCTGCTGAAAAGACGGAGAGACTCCAAAATTGAGAAACCGACTTTGACTGATGTGGGTGGGCCTCCTCAGAGCACCGATGATATTGAGGAGATTGAAGATGGTACAGAAACAGAGAACGTGCTTGTTGAGGATCATGAACGTGGAATTGGGACTGAAGATGCTGCAGCGTTGTCTTCTGAGGATGCTGCAGATTCGTCGTCTGACGAAGAAATCACTATCGTTGAAGAGAAAGAACTGCTGCCTAGACAATTACGCAGACGCAGGTTCGTGACGCTGAAGGTGCCCAAGACGGACAAAAAGGTGAAGATTGCTGAAAATACCGAGGTTGCTGGGGTCAAAGAGGAAGAGCTTTTTGTCGACAACACCTCAGATGCGGAGGTTTCTGGGGTCAAGGAGGAGGAGGGAGATGAGGCAGAGGAGCACCTGGCCAGTGAGAATGACGACGAAGATGCGTCTCAATCAGAATCAGATCAAGACTCTAGCTTTGATGTAAAGGCTAGAGTCAATGGATCGAGAAAACGTGTCAGAGGGCTGGCACGGAACAATGTCAAAAGAGAGGTGAATCCAGACGCGCCAATTGACATTGACGAAGATTCATCGTCAAGCGAAGATGATATCATGGAGGACCCTGCGGTCATTGAGATTGGCAGTGATAGTGAGAACGAGGAAATGGAAGAACCTCGCAATATTCCACACACAACTTCCGAAGGCCCTCGCTCCCAGATCAAGCTCTTTTCCAACTTCAGCCACGAGCTTTCTTCTGTGACCCCAGACCCTGACATCTTACGACACTGTGAGCATACACGATATCTTGGGTACAGAGGATTTGGTCGAGACCGTTCAGTTCAACTTCAATGTTGATATTGACTATTTCTTGACGCTCCTCCACCCCGAATTCCTCAAAAAGCGTAACAAGATCACGTTCATTACTGGTACGCCGTTTTTTTCTTCTCACCCGAAAAAGAAGGAACTCAAGGAGAAGTGCAACATCCAGGAGATCATTGCAAATCTTCCCAATAAGTTTGCGTCGCATCACACAAAGATGATGGTCAATTTTTTTGCTGCTGGCGCTGTGGAAATTGTTATCTCGACGGCTAATATCACTCAACTAGACTTCAATGGTTTGACACAAGCGTGTTGGAGATCGGGAAAGCTTTATCCAGGCAAGACAGATGGTTTGTCAGGTAAACGCTTTAGGCTAGATCTCATGCGCTACCTTGCCAAATATAAGCAAGAATTTACCAACAAATTGCTTAGCAAGCTTGATCATCTTGACTACAGTGAAATTACTGTTGAGCTTGTTGCGTCTGCTCCTGGTACTTACAATATTGCCGATATACCCAAAGGTGATATCTATGGATTTGGGAAACTAAGGCAGGTACTCGAACGAAATAATCTTCTTCTTGATTCCGAGGAGGGCACACATAATATTCTAGCGCAGGTCACGTCCTTGGGGTACCCGTTCAGAAGTGCAAAAGGCGAAACTGCATCGGTATTCAGTCACATACTTTGCCCCCTATTTTTTAAAGAATGGGAGGGAGCTATTTCCCCAGGTGCAGCCGCCTTTGAAGAACACCAAGCGGACTTTGATTATCAACCTCATATTGTTTTTCCAACTGTGGACGATATCAGGCACAGCAACTTCGGTTACATGAGTGGCTCTGCGATACACTTCAAGTACCAAGATTCTGCAACACACAACGCCCAGTATGAGCAGAATATCAAGCCGTATTTGCGGAAGTGGAATCACAGCGAGCGTAAGACCGGCCGTGAGTTGATTCCACCACACGTGAAGTATTACGCCGTTGATAACGCCAACGAGTGGAAGTCGTTGAAGTGGGTACTCGTTGGAAGTCACAACCTTTCCAAGCAAGCATGGGGTTCCCCCAAGAATCGTTCTGGAGGAGATGTTTATGAGGTTTCGAGTTACGAAGTCAGTGTCTTGATACCGGAGAGGGAGAAGCCACTTGTGGCGTCTTACAAGAGAGACACGGACAAAAACTCTAATCGAGAGCCTGTGCGCTTTCCATTCTCGTTACCACCGACGCCTTATGGTAGTCACGATAAACCCTGGAGTCCCAGCGCTGACTGTGGTAGCAAGAAAGACCGCTGGGGCAACCTCCATCACGGAGGGTTCTCGTTGTAATATTATGTAATTTGTATGACTAGAATGTTAATTGAGTCAAGGGACAGACTTGAGACATGAATAGTATGGTTCTGAGGGCATACCTTGATTCGAGCTTACTTCGCTGTTTTCAAACTGAAGAGACCTTCAACAACCGCAACAGTCAAAGGTGTAAATATCTCCATTTGCGGATGAGTAGGTTCTTCTGGATGACTAAAAAATTCAAAAATAGTAGATGAGATGCTTCTTGTCATTTCTATTAAGCTGCAAGGCAATGGGTGATTTTGACCAAAATCAGCTCTTAATCCGTCGCCAACGTTTGGACTGGATTTGCTCGACTTGCTTTTCTTTCCTTTCTCACTTATTTGAGTCCTGCAGGGTATTTTGAAAAATCTTTATTCTATTTAAATCATGTATATGCTTTCACAGTATTCCACGCAAGCACCAATTTCGCAGCCATTTGGATAGTACCGCACAAAGTCAGGTTTATCACAAGCGTAACATTGCCTCAAAATTTAACCATCAATAATTTATTCTTCTCTTCCTTTTTCTGTCTTGGTCATAAAAACTACTTTTCCAACTGTATCGCAACTTTTCTTGCTGGCTTCTGTACCTCTCTCCATTACCAACATATCTCATCTATCTAGACGCGCGGATCAACAGACGTGTATTCGCATCAACAAACACTACCACCATAAAACACCACAATCACTGCCATGCACATCAAAAAGGTCACAGTGCAGGGCTTCAAAACGTTTAAGGCCACCACGATAGTGGACGACTTACTGCCCAAATTTAATGTTGTTGTGGGTAGAAACGGATCAGGCAAGTCCAACTTCTTCGCTGCCATCAGATTCGTTCTCCTGGACGCATACACTCATATGACACGAGAGGAGCGTCAGGGACTCATCCACGAGAGCTCAGGAACTGTCATGCTGGCTTTTGTGGAGATCGTGTTTGATAACTCCGACAAAAGGTTTCCACTTTCTCATGAGGAAGTGGCTATTCGCAGAACTATAGGCTTGAAGAAGGACGATTACTCGCTAGACGGGAAGCTTGTGACGCGTTCGGACGTCATGAATTTGCTCGAGAGCGCTGGCTTCTCAAGGCTGAATCCTTACTATATTGTACCCCAAGGCAAAATCACCTCAATCACTAATTCGAGAGATTCAGAGAGATTGAACTTGTTGAAAGACGTCAGTGGCGCCAAAGTATTCGAAAGCAAACTCAAGGAGTCGTGCAGAGAAATGGCCAATTCTGATTTGAAAATGCAGCGCATCAACGAGGCCATGGAGAGACTCGACGATAAGTTGGCAGACTTGGCGATCGAGCTGAACGACTTAAAGGAATTCCAGTCGCTAGAAAGCCTCAGAAAGGTTTTGGAATTCCATTTGTTTGACCGTGAACTCACAAACCTCAACACTCAGAACGAGACCCTAGATGAGTCCTATGATGTTTTATTGACACAAACGAGGAAAGACTTGGAGGATATCGAAACTCGCGAAAAGCTTTGCGAGGATCTCCAAACCAAAATCAAAAGCGTCCAGCATGCAATCACATTGGCTAATCTTGAGAAGCAACAGGCCGAGTCTGACTACCACCGCCTTCTTCAGGACATTAGCATGAAGGAGGCTAACGAGAAGGAGCTTGAGCTGAGTCTCGGCAATGCGCAGAATGAAGCCCAAGAACATGCTCAGAAGCGTGAAAAGTACACAGTTTTACTTCAGGCACAAGAAGAAAAGATCAATTCTGAACTTAAACCACAATTGAACAAGCTCGTGGAAGAGGAGATACGTCTCAAAGAGAAGATCAACAAACTCGGTGCCCAACAATCCGCACTCTATTCCAAACAAAACAGATTCAAGAGCTTTCCCAACAAAGCAAGTCGAGACAAATGGCTCAAAGATGAATTGAACGGATTGAGAGAGCAACTTCATGCAAAGCGTTTGCAACACGAGGAGGCCAAACAAGGACAACAGGACCTTGAGAAAGAATTGGAGACTGTTGAACAACTTGCTAGAGACAGCAGACGCACTTCAGATGAGAGTGCCTCTCAAATGGCCAACAGGGCTGTAGACACAGAGGTGAGCAAGAGTAAAGGCCATCTCTCCGATCTTACAGAGAAAAGAAAGGCGCTTTGGAGAGAAGAAATCAAACTCCGATCACTTTATGATGCGACTGAATTGGAGCTTTCTGATGCTAATCACAAGGTGAGCCTGACAATGGCTCGCGCCCAAGCTGAAGGCTTGAGAGAGGTGCAAAATATAACAGAGCATCTTAATTTGCAGGGCTCAGTATATGGTCCTCTTTCAGATCTTTTTGTGGTTTCTGACAAATACAGGACTGCTGTCGAAGTGATTGCAGGTTCATCGTTGTTCCATGTTGTGGTGGATAATGACGAGACTGCTCTGATTCTCATGAAGGAATTACAAAGATTGAAGAAGGGTCGGGTTACATTCATGCCCCTCAACAGAATCTATACTCCTCCCATGTCATTCCCCGATCAGGAGGAGCAAGAGTACATTCCACTCATAAAGAAGATCAGACACGACGAGGACCTAGTCGGAAAGGCTATTGAGCATGTATTTGGCAGAGCTATAGTCTGCAAAGACCTCCACCGTGGAGCAGAGCTTGCACGTTTGCATAAACTCACTGCCATTACATTGGATGGTGATCGTGCTAGCAATCAGGGTGTGATGACCGGTGGTTTCAGAGAGTATAAGAATTCAAGACTCGATGCTCTTCGAAACCAAAAGAAGAAGAGCAACGAGTTCAAGAGATTGCTGGAAAATATCAAGAGCTGTGCAAAAAAATTACAGGAGGTTGACAAGGAGATTTCGGATTGCAACGCCAGACTCGATGGCCAGGTCAATGAGTTGAATTCGTTGAAGTTAGAAAGAGAAAGGAGGAAAGCAGAGTTGAGCCAGCATCTCAACAACAAGTTTTCGCTCGAGAAAAAAATCTTGGCCGCCAACAGAGAGGCTGCTAACATTGCCAACACATTGAGGTCGATCGACGCTAAAGTTGTGCAATATGAGGATGAGCTCAAGTCGGCGTTCACAGATCAATTGAGCAATGCTGAGGTCAAGAAGCTCGAGAAGATCAATAGTGAACTTGAGCTCCATGAAGGCCAACTCGACACTGTCGTCTCTGATATCTCGTCAAAAGAGACCGAAATCGCAAAACTCGAGGCCGAGTGTGCCAATTGGAGCTCCCATATCTCCGTTGAATTCAACGAGTTTAGTGAACGGGAGAGGAGCATTGAGCTTTCCACTTTGCAGAAGGAGCTTGGGTCCTTGCGCTCAAGAGTATCAGCTGCCAAGCGTAATTGTGATAAGATTACCAAAGACTGGGAGAAGCATAATACGAGGATTGCAGAACATCAAAAGAAACTCGACGAGGCCAACCAGGAGCAGGCATCCCTTGTGAAGCGTCTTGAGTCATTAAGCAAAAAGACTGAAGGTATCTGTTCAAAGAAGTCGATACTCGATTCCAGAAGGAAAGAGCTTCAGTTGAAGGTCGGCAACCTTGGTGTCTTGCCAGAAGAAGCTTTTGAGGACGCCAAATTCGAGGAACGCGGACTGGATGATCTTCTTGCTGAACTCAGCACGGTGAATGGTGAACTCAAGAAGTACTCTCACATCAACAAAAAAGCTTTGGAGCAGTTCAACACGTTCAGAAAAGAGCAGGAAGACCTTGTCGCACGGAAGGATGAGATGTTGAAATCGAAGGAGTCTATCGAGAAGCTCATTGAGTCATTGAGTCAACAGAAGCACCAAGCCATAATCAACTGTTTCAATCAGGTATCGAAAAGCTTCAATGAAATTTTCGAAAAGCTAGTGCCCAACGGTACCGGTAACTTGGTTATTCAGAAGAATCAAGGCTTTACCGACGACCAATCCCCAGAGCTCTACAGTGGGGTATCACTCACTGTTTCCTTCAACTCTAAGAGCGACGAGCAACAGCACATCGAGCAGTTGTCGGGCGGCCAGAAGTCTGTCTGTGCCATTGCGCTAATCCTAGCCATCCAAAGATGCGACCCTGCTCCTTTCTACTTGTTTGACGAGATCGACGCTAACCTCGACACCCAGTATAGAACAGCCGTTGCCAACATGATTAAGACGTTGGCGCAAGATGCGCAATTCATTTGCACGACGTTCAGGCCCGAGATGCTCCAGGTGGCAGACAACTTCTACGGAGTCTCTTTTGCCGATAAGGTGAGTGGGATTACAGGCATTGAGAGGGCCGAAGCTCTTCTGTTTGTGGAAGGCCAGCGGTAGTCAGAAATACGACAAAGCATAATGTTTTTTTTTTTTTTTTGATTCTTCAGAATCAGGGTTTTTTCCTATCTGGGTCGTGCCTTACATCGAGACCCGCTCTGATTGGAAACCAATATGTAGAACATCAACCCACAATCTTTGAGGGTCCTCACACAAGCACACCCACGTTCTTTCTTCCCAAAATGCCTGATAAGATTCTTCTGCCTGAGCAGATTCAGAATCTTATCGCCCAAGGCAAAGCCATAGTCATTTACAAGGACTATGTGCTAAATCTCTCCCCTTGGCTTCGCTACCATCCCGGAGGTGATAAGGCAGTTTTCCACATGGTAGGCAGAGACGCCACGGACGAGATGTTGGCTTACCATGGGCCCGAAGCTATAGCCGTTTTTCATAAGTGGAAAGTGGGCAGAATCAATTATCAATGGAAAAATATCCTTCCACCAATCCAAGGCGCAGTTTACAGAGAAGGAGGAAAACCTCACCGCGACAAGCTAGGAGACCGTCTAGATGCCTCTGGAAGAGAGTCTTCGTCTAGCGCGGAGGTGTCCAGTGCTAGTTCTTCAGATTTAGATACAGAGGAGGCGCCGATCTCTGAAAAGTACTATAAAAGCGGCTATCCACCCCAGAAGGTGTCCCCTGTGGTGCCACAGACAGTAGAGGTGGTTTCACAGAACAACATCGACATGGTGTTCCCGGTCGATCGGAAACTGGTTATTGTGGATCCCAAAGAGAGCCTTAGAAACTACGATAATGAACTCGCTCGTCGTGACCTTCTTTCGCTTCCAGGCCTAGACTATACCACTCAGACCAGCCTTCGTGAAAAATACAATAGTCTCCATGCCAAGGTGATCAAAGCGGGATTGTACCAGTGTGACTACGGCAATTACGTTCGGGAAGTTATCAAAATCGGCTCGCTTTTGCTCTATTCATTCTCCTTCCTCCATTTGGGCTACTACACAATCAGCGCTGTGCTTATCGCTATGGCATGGCACCAGATGACTTTCATTGCACACGACGCCGGCCACGTCTCTATTACACACAACTACCAATTTGACAATGTCTTTGGTATGACTATAGCTTCGTGGTGTGGTGGTCTCTCGCTTGGCTGGTGGAAGAGAAACCACAACGTTCACCACCTTATCACGAACGACCCAGTCCACGACCCAGACATCCAGCACTTGCCTTTCTTTGCAGTCAGCGTGAGGTTGTTTGAGAACGTCTACTCCACCTACTACGATAAGTTCTTGTGGTTTGATGCCATTGCACGGAAAATGGTGCCTTTGCAGGAATACCTCTACTACCCTATCTTGTCATTTGGTCGTTTCAATTTGTACAGATTGCTGTGGACGCATGTGTTGATGGGAGAGGGGCCTCGCCATGGATCAGCAGCGTGGTTCAGATGGTATGAGTTGGCAGGATTATCCTTCTTCTTCTACTGGTTCTTCTACGTTTTGGTGGGTCAGAAGGTTGAGGGCGGCTGGAATAAAGCATGGTACGTCATGGCTTCCCACATGTGTACGATGCTTGTTCATGTTCAAATCACGCTTTCCCATTTTGCCATGTCCACGGCAGATTTGGGATTGAGTGAGTCGTTTGCCTCGAGACAGTTGAGAACAACCATGGATGTGGATTGCCCACAGTGGCTCGATTTTTTGCATGGTGGTCTTCAATTCCAGGCGATTCACCACTTGTTCCCACGTTTGCCCAGACACAATCTCAGGAAGGCCCAACCATATGTGCTTGATTTCTGCAAGGAGGTTGGGCTTCCATATTCAATCTATGGGTTTGGCGAGGGAAACGACATAATTATTGGAAAATTAGCGGAAGTTGGCAAACAGTGCTCGATTATGCTCGATTGCACCAAGAAGCTACAGGAAGAAAGAGTACCCATCACGGAAATGATATAGGATGTATATGGAAAAGGCAATGCAGGCGATGGATTTGTGATATATGCTAGGCGTTCACGTCGTGGTCTATCTTCCCCTCACGGTCCAACCACAAGAGGAAGTCAAGAACCTTGTTGTTCTCATGTTCGTAGAGGTCTTTCTGGACAAGCTTTTTGTAAAAGGATTTGTTTTCGTTAGGATCGGCTTTGTAACGCTGAGGAACAGCCACCTCAATGCCGTTGATTATCCGAACCTTAGAGTTGGGGTTGGACTGGACCAGATTAGCGGCCTCATGAAGATTTTTGCATTTGTTGCCAAATCGACACTTTCGGTTTCTGGCAAAAAACTTGCACACGTTCTGTTTCTTAGGTTTTTCATTCTTTTCTTCTTTCTTCTCCAGCTGGTTCTTGAGCTTAGCCTCCACATTCTTCCGCGTAGGCCAGTTTTTCTTTCTCTCCTCAATCCACTTGGCGATATCCTCCTCTGTCTGTAGGCTAATTGTGGTGCCTTCAATGAATATGGGTTCTTCTGGCGCCTTTTCAGGCTCCTTCTGTTGCACCACTGATGGCTGTGTTGGAGGGCTAGCCAGGTTCGGTAGATAAGTAGGAAGGTCTATTAGAGGCGACGCATATTTTGCACGTTTCGTGGAATTTCCATTATCACCGTTTCTGGCCCGTTTTCCAGTTGGTGGGGGACCGTAGTTGAAGTCCATGGAGTAGTGAGAGCTGAGATGATGCGACTGCGATGGGGTCAACTGATAAGGGCCAAATGTGGAGGTTTGGAGAATTTAAAATTTTTTGGATCTGATGGTTGGAATTGGTTTGAGAAGGATAATGAAAAGAAAAAAAAAAAACTTTAATTTGGATCAGTCAAGGTGGAGGGAGATGTTCGTAGCTGCGTACTACAGTAGTATGCTTCTCATAAGTCATTCAATGCAAGCGCTAAAGACCTTCTTCAGGGGCAGAGTAGTCACGGCTCTAGTCTTCGGATTTGTTTCACATCTTCTCTGGAGATGGTTTTGAACACTTCCAGTATGATTAAAAGTCTAGATCTGCTAGTGGGTGCCCGCGGGGAATTGCTTGGTAGTGATTTCGCAGCCATCAAGATACAAAGTACACGAGGAGTAGATAGTACACGAGGAGTAGGGAAATTAGCTTGACTGTTGATTGACCGCAAAAACCAATTTAATCTCCAGACCTTCAAGTCAAATACTCCCAGACTGGGATAATCACGACGATATCAGGGGTATCGTCTCGAGTTGGATTCTTCAGAACAGCTGCAAACTCTTAAGTTTTGATAAAAAATGCCAGCAAGACTTATCTAAAGGAGCCAGCTCTTGTTCCCCGTGTGCAATTGTGTGCTTCTACCGATACACTCCCTCCAAGAAAATATGGTTCCCGACGACTAGTGGTTTATCCAAGTGTTGCAAGTAAAATCTTCACCTTTCTGGAAGCCTCAGATGCTCAACGGATCTGTAAGGCCGAAATGGTCACCCAGAAGCGGATCAACGTAGGGAATCTAAACCAATGCAACCAAAGTGCAACAAATACCCAAGAAGTCCGATCTAAAGAATGTACTACGACCGAAACCTGCGCCCCGATCCGCTACAATCTCAAGGTGACAGTTCCGGTTCGAAGCTACTCAAATCACCAAAATCTCCATAAACACAAATTGGACCTGATCGCCAGGGGCTCGGCGAAATGCCGTTAGGGCTTTGCAGAATTTGCACAAAGGGTCCACGAGGCGACTCCAAGAACCAGGCACAGCAGCCAAAAATACCGCCATGCAAGTATGTTTTCGCAGCAGCGTGGCACAGCCATGTCGTCCAGGGATCTTAGTAGGACAAGGGCGAGGGAAAGAAAAATGTAAAATTGTTTAAAAGGACCTTTATCAACGGCCCTGATCAAAGAGCTGACCTTTGGTCATTTACCGGTTGAGGGGAAATTGCCCGGGATCAACACCTTATTCCCGTGTACAGTAGGATGTATTGTTCAGTCAAAGCCACGGCAGTGCTCAGAACTAATGAAACAATACAGGTCGAAGAATTTCAGTACAATTCCTCCAGAACAATTACTCCAAACAATCATATCTACAAATCATCGAAACATTCTTGTCTTACGGTGCTTTTCTCTCGATTTTCAACACCCCCTTCGGTATTGCCTACCTGCTCAGCGCTAGAGCTTTGTGGGCGCTGAAGGCCGTGATCTTGCCCCACCCCAGCCGGAAATCCCTCAGAAATGCCCCACCGATAACTCAAACACCGAGGCAGTAGTAAATTTTCTCTATCCATTTTTTTCTCTCGCGATCTCTTTTTTGGCTCCACTTGAACTGGTAATAATGTCGCAGGGGAGTGATCCGAGCCAGTCGTCATGAACGGCAATTGCCAGTCAGATAGCCGCTGGTCAGCGCGGGTCAAGGCTGAGCAACAGCCGTACTGAATGCGACATTTTTAAATATACCCATATTTGTCCTGGCTTGCACCCAACGGTGGGAGTGTTCTATGCATATGTCACTGGCGATCCGCGTGAGCCCTCAGTATTGCTGGCGCTCGCTCTGATATATAAACAACCGACACCGCTCGTTTTTCGTCATCAACATGGTATGTTGTTCAGAAAGAGGCCCTCAGCCTCGAACACAAAACGCACATCAGAGTCACTAACAACAGTCATACGGTCCTCCTCAAGGCGGTTACAACCAAGGCCCTCCTCAGGGCGGCTACTACAACCAAGGTCCCCCACAAGGCGGCTACTACCAGCAACAACAGCAGCCTATGTATGTTCAACAACAACCCCAGCAGCGTGGTGGTGGTGGCGGTTGCTGTGGTGCCTGCTGCGGATGCCTTGCTGCCATGATTTGCTGCTGCTGCGCTGAAGAATGCTTGGGCTGATCTAAAAGTTGTTTGTATTGCTCAATAGACTATCGCTAGCTCGCTAGTTTTATGACATCCGTTGTTACAATGTGTCTCTACTGAAGTTGAATTTTTCAGTCTTTTTACATGGAACAAGAGCTGTAGGATACTTGATCTCGTTGGCAGTTCTCAATGGATTACTTGTTCTCAACAAGATTCTCCCCAATCACAATTTCTGGGTTCCTCTTCTCTAATGCATTCACTATTTCTTCGCCAGTCCTTGACCCATTGAACTCTAGATATATACTAGATACTTACTGGTTTCTTCACTGGCTAAATCACTAGCTCTAGTTTCTCTTCTTTGAAGTGGAGTTCTTAGGCAACTCCTTCGAGTAAGGAATGAAGTCGGGCTCGCCTGGAATGTACTTTCTCAAAACCTCAGGCACAACCAAACCATCCTCCTTCTGGTAGTTCTCCAAAATACAGCAGAGAGCTCTTTGCGTAGCAGACAAGGTCGAGTTCAAGCAGTGCACGTACTTCTTCTCGCTCTGGTTCTGCTGCTTGATACCGCAACGGATCTCCAAGTTCCTCGACTGGTAGTCCGTACAGTTGGAGCACGAAACCAACTCCTTGTACTCCTTCTGGAAGGGGAACCAGGCCTCCAAGTCGAACTTCTTGGCAGCGGCGTTGTTCAATTCACCGGAAACAATACCCACGACTCTGTACGGAAGGCCGAGAGACTTGTAGAACTCCTCAGAAGCACCGATCATACGGTCGAACTCCTCCCACGACTTCTCTGGCTCTGTCAACACAAACTGCTCGATCTTCTCGAAAGCATGCACTCTGAAAATACCCCAGGCGTCCTTACCGTGGGATCCAGCCTCTCTTCTGAAACAAGACGAGTAGCCAGCGTATCTAATTGGCAACTGCTCAGCAGGACTCTCGAACCACTCGTTGGAGTGGTAGGCAGAAATAGGCTGCTCAGAAGTGGCGATAAGGTACTTCTCGTCCTCACCGTCCATGACCTTATACAATTCCTCGTCGAACTGGGACAACTGGGCAGTTTTAGCCATCACTTCCTTGTTCATCATGACTGGAGCTTGCAATGGAAGGTAGCCCTTACCGTAAAGGAAGGACAAACCGTAGTTGATCAATGCCTGGTTCAAGAAAACACCCCACTGTCTCAAGAAGTAACCACGGTGGCCCACAATCTTGACACCTCTCTCTGGGTCGTAACCATCCAATCTCAAGAGAATCTCGTGGTGAGACAAGCTGGCAGGAGCGTTGGTGGCAGCAGCAACTTGGCCGATCTCAGACAAGCCCTCTGGCTTCCAGGTTCTGACGATCTCGTTGTTTTCTTCGTCCATGGAGTCCACCACAGAGTCGTGAACAATGTTACCAACCTGGTTGACCTTGAATCTCAAGTCTGCGTCTGCCTTCTGTTCGGTTTCTGTGAGCTCTTTTTTGTCATTGGTGAGCTTGCCCTTCTGGGCCAAAAGCTCGGAGGCATCCTCCTTGGCCTTGAACTTCTGACCGATCAGCTTCTGCAAGGCGTTCAACTGCTTGTTCAAGGCATCCAAGTCGAATCTGATTTTCGTCCAGTTCTTGTAGTCTGCAATGATTTCGTCCACGATCTCAACAGAGGCTCCTCTTTTCTTCTGGGAGGCCTTGATTTTTTCAGGCTCTCCGCCTTTGTCAGCCAAAAATGCGTTGATATCCAACATTGGGGTGGGTTTTACTTGAGGATCTTTTTTTTTTTCATGTTGTCGCGGGTTGGACACGACAGATCCAGCATGGGGAGTTGAGAGAGGACGAAAAGAGAGGGGTGGTGAAAATAAATGGGAAATAATGCTACTTTCTTTTCTTTACTGTTTCATTCTATATTTAAGATTTGGGTATATGGGTTGATGGAATTACTGCAAAACGCGATGCGCATCTGGTTGAGTCACCAGTGGTCCAGCATACGTCTACGTTAGATATTGAGTGCATTTTGATTTGGAGTAATAGTTGGTGTTAGCGTATATGATTGAAGAGATCAAGTTAGTCAAAAAATTTATTCCACAAATATTGAGATTGAAAAGCGAGTTTAGGTGGATTCTCAGCGTAAGCCCTAAGTAACTGTAGATCTCTTGTGGAGTCAAGAGACCTGAAACGGTCTGAAAAGGAAAATTCGGGAAGAGTCTCGACACTCCACTGAATATTTATGTCTGTAGCTCCTTAATTAGAGAGACCATTTCTTAAAAGTACCAACCATTTTGAAGCACCATCACCCTACTTATCAGCCATCATACTCACACAACTTAGTCTCCCATCGAAAATCCACAAAATATTCACCATTGATAAACTGAACTGAGTCTACAAGACAAACTTCCAGAATTCCCACTCAAAAGGCATTATTCTGTCCTCCATGGTTTCACCTCCATGTCTCTGGTTACCCCAGATTGGCTGCGAATTTCCATCTTCGCACCGCAACTAGATAACCTGATATCATCGACTGGTTCCCATTACACCCCTTATCTGAACGTATAATAGCCCCATGCAATCGCTAATATTGGAGCGTAAGTGCGGTCGAATAACTCCGCTTGAGTTTGCTCAAACTGTCACAGAGTCTCTCTATAGCAGTCTACGACAGGTGGACACAGAGGATAAGACATTTCCCATCAATTGCCACGGCGGAGCCGCGGTAAATAGTTTGGCTTTGGAGTCAATTGACCACAGGTACCTATTCAGTGGGTGTGCTGACTCGTCCATAAAGCTCTGGGACTTGAAGCCAGAGGAAGATGGAGACCCAGATGAGTACAAGACAATTGCGCAGATTCCGAGAAAATCGGCCCACCAGTACGGTGTTTCGGCTGTGAAGTGGTGGCCGTTTGATACTGGTCTATTTATTACCGCCTCGTTCGATCATACAGTGAAAATCTGGGATACCAATTCGCTAGAAGTGGCCCATACGTTCGAATTGGGAAGCAGAGTGTACTCAATTGCTGTCAATGCCAGCCAACAGAACGAGCATTTCGCCCAGGCAACAATTGCAGCTGCTAGTGATCAGCCATTCATCAGGCTTTTGGACCTCAGAGCAGGCTCAAGTGCACATACTCTTCCAGGCCACAAAGGCAAGACATTGGCGGTGGACTGGCACCCTCATAGACCGCATCTTCTTGCACTGGGTGGCTACGACGGGGAGGCGAAAGTTTGGGATATTAGACGAAGCGATAGCTGTTTGTGTCGTTTGGACCTTACCAAAACGAACGAAAGAGACTTGCAGACTGACTGGCTCAATCTCAAGTCTGAGGCAGTGAAGGCACACGCTGGACCGGTGAATGCCGTTTTGTGGGACGAATTGGGAACGACATTGTACACTGCCGGAAATGACGATAAGGTCAGGGTATGGGATATGCTAGCCACAAGAGCTCCTCCACTTAACAAATTGGTAAACTACGGGCCATTGACAAGAAACAAATACCTCCAGTCTCTTCCGCTTATGCTCAGTCCACTGAATGAGACAGAAGTACAGCACTTGTTGTTCCCGTCCGACAATGGCGATATTTTGATTTTCAGAGCTGCTGATGGAAAATTAGTATCGAGGCTCCAGCGAGGCTCCCACGCCAATACCACCAGAACCGCTTCCATGGTGTATGGTGAACCGTTTTCTGTTAAGTACTTCTGTGGCACAATGGACGGTGAAATAGTGGTGTGGGAGGGTGGAAATCGAGCAGGTCGTACGGTGGAAGAAGAGTCCGAGAATGATTATGACAAATTGGAGGAGAAGCTATTTGGCAGCAAGGATGTGGCTGCTAAAAGAGAAAAGCTATATGACGATCCGTACTTCAGGAGGCAGAATTGAGCAGTCCGTTTGAACGATTCACTGGGCTATCACTAGTAGCATACTGTCCATGGATTATGAGACCCTCCATCGGTTAAAATGAGTTTTAGGCGAGAGGACTGATTTCAGTGACTTTTGATGTTACGTCAGATTTTTAAGCTATCCACCAACACGGCAGGCCCTGTTAGGATGCTAATTGGTGAGGGCTCTCAGTCCTACAGCTTCATACACATAGAGCATAGAAAAGCTCACCAAACCCATCCGCACCTCCGAAACTGATTCGAATACAGCCAGGTCATTCAATTGCATCATGCAAAGGAAATAGAATTTCAAAAAAACATCTTCATCCAAAACCACCTTAGAGCTGGTAGGCATCTCTATAGAGTTGCGGTACGGGTGCGTCAAGAAACATCGCGAAGCAGGAACATTTCAAGACTACCTTAATCAACAAACCACGGTTGGCCATGAAGCTCAAACTACAAGTGGTGCTCATACCGGTCACACTGGCTGATGTTCCCACTTCAAGCATATACTGCTTCAAAAAATTCCTACACCTCACGGACCCAGAAAGCTCTGTAGGAGAAGTTTGTGATGCTCTCATCAAAAGGTACAACAAGCTTTACCCTGAAGCTGACAAATTGCAGATCGAGGGAATCCAGGATAATGATCGGTGTGATTTAGATCCGGACTTCTCCTCCTCCGACGTCTTTCAATCGGGAGACGTTGTCCGTGTTCTCGTGGATAATTTACTACCGACCTACTCCAGAGAGACATCCACAATACTTCCTGATATCACCACGCTAACGGCCGACACGACCGCAGGACCCAAAAGAAGGGCAGATTCCACTGATGCCAATGACTCTCGCATGTTAAAGAAGTCACGTACCATTTGGGGCATTCGCCAAGAATCGCCTGACGAGCCAGCGGAAACCGCTTCGGTATCAGTACCTTCCAACGACTCTGTCACAAAGTCACCCGTTCTATTGCCTCCACCTACGCATGAAACCCCGGGCTCTAAGATAATACCGCAGAAGAAGCGCTCTCCGACATCCACGGGTGGTAGAAGGATCACCTCGGGCATGCTCAAATTACCTGATGAAGGAGAAACCAGAAAAGAAAACGGAGATTCAATTTCTAATACGTCGCCAAAATCACCAGAGCACGACGAAATAGACAACGGCACTGATAGTGACGATCTGGTCTCCAATAGGCTGCTCAAGCATAGAAGGGAGGACGACAAAAACACGGCCACCAAGTTGGCGCCTCCCTCGGCGGTACCTACAAAAACACCATCAAAGAAGGACCCTCTCAATACACTGACTCCTTACCACACAAGTACGCAGTCTAGCAACTACCAGCTCAATGCATCGAGGGCCACTCTCACACAACCGCAGGCTCCTCCACAAGCTTTCCCACAAGCTCCCCCACAAGCTCCTTCACGAGCTCCCCCACAGGCTCGTCCACAGGCTCCGTCGCAAGCTCCTTCACAAGTTCCTTCACAAGCGCCTCCACAGGCTCCTCCACAGGCTCCTCGACAGGCTCCTTTACAGGCTCCCCCACAAGCTACTCCTCAGGCCCTTCCACACGCTCCACAACAGTTTTCTTCACGGGGTCCTCCACAAGCACTGTCACCAGCATTTAACTATGCTACTTCCACGACACCTAATGTGAGCTATACATCGTGGCAATCACACAATCCTGTTCCTCAGTTTCTGCAAAGTCAATCCCAGGACCAAAGACAGGTACAAAGGTCCTCTCCGGTTACGCTAATTCACAATTCCAGCAATGTTCCCTATTCCATGGGCCAGGTTGCACCCACTCCAGGTCAACAGAGAGGTCCCTATTTGCATGCGCAAAACCCAATACCTTCGCCATATCAAGGGCAAATGGGTTATACGTCATATTTATCTAACCAGGAATCCATTCAGCCACCGATTGCCTCACAGCAAGCACCCCCATCAAAGAATCCTCAACAATGGACGCCATCTCCAGCGCTTCCTCGGCAATCGCTTGCGCCTCAATCTGCTTCACCCCCAGGCCATTCCCTGGATGCCAATCAGCCGTCTCACGATCATTCAAACGCACCTCACAGCTCTTTGATTCGCCATTATCCTGTAACAAGCCCGGTTGAGGACCAGAAAATGCAGGAGTCTCTCAAGCAACTGATTCACGAACAAGTGGATGTCGCCCTTAAGAGACAGGAGTATCTTGTGAAACAGGGTGTCGGTAAAATTAGAGAAGAGGAGCAAAAAGAGAAGGAGAGAAGGAGGCACGAAGAGCAGCGTAGGATGCAAGAGGAAATGAAAAAAGCTGAGGAAAATAGGATTTTGTTGCCTGCCGAGGAATTGAGGCGGCAGGCAGAACTCCTAGAGCAAGAGCAGCAGTGGAGAGACAGGGAAATTCTGCTCCAAAAGCAATTACAGCAGCGAGAAGAATTACTCAAGAAGAAAGAGGCCCTTAGGCAACAGGAGATACAGAAGAAAGCAATCTTGAGAAAGGAAGATGATCTCAGGAGACAGGCTGAACTCAAGCAGCTGGTTGAGCGAAAACAGGAAGAGGCTTTACGTCAGCAGGAACAAACGAAAGCAAGGGTGCTCCAAGAACAGAACGCATCTCAAGCTAACTCTACAGCAGGCGTTGGTGCTTCTAATTCTCTTCCACATCGACAAGCTCCTCCTGTTCATGTTTTTGACCACAATTCTTCTCTTCCAAGCAACATCATGAAGCCTTCCTCTGGTTATGGTGGGCTCACTCCTGCAGCAGCTCCTCTGCCAGCTCCAGAAGTCAGCCACAGCAACGGTCCTCCTTCAAAAGAGAATGGCCCACGAACAGAAGACGAGTCAGTTTCGGTCGCTTCTACTCGTCAAGGGAGTAACGACGAAATTTCTTTGAATAAAGGAGAGATCATGTCAATCATAAGAAACAATATGCGGGTTCCTTACAAAATCTACAAAAAGCTATCTGTTCCCACACCAGACAATTCTTCATTTGTTGCCCATGAAGAGGAACAGAAGCGTCGTATCAGAGAGGACAACATTGCCATGAACGCCGCTGAGATTGAGAATAGGCGTCGGAGCGCAGCTACTGTTCCTTCGGCTACTACTAGAAGTTTGCGTTCTCGTGTCACGATTGGTGGAGTGCCAAACTTCGAGACAAATTTGGATAATATTGAAGATGAAAGAGATAGAGAGAAGGAAAAAATCAAAGAGACTCGCGCAAATGCTTTACCAGCTCCTTTCAATGACTTCGCCAGCAAATCCAAACTCTCATCAATCTATGTGAAGATGAAAAAGTTGGACGCCAGAATCGACAAGCTGCAACTGGAATCGTTGAAGAAGGTAAAGACTGAACCATCTACGCCTACACTCCGGCGAACTGAAGATATTCAAGACGCTCTGAAAGATGCTCTGAAAGAGGCTGATGGTTCTCAGCAAAGCACTTCAGAGAAACTCCAAGCGGCTGCGATGGAAGGGTCCGCCAGTGTAGCAAATGATGAGTCTTCTGGTGAGAGACTGGATGCCCCAGAGAAGGAGCCCGCAGCGGAGGAAACATCGGTGGCAGCGAAGAGACCGAATGGAGAAAAAGTTTCCACAGCGGAGAACGAGGACATTGATGCATCTTACTTGAGTGAAGAAGATTTTGAAATGCGAGATGCCGCAGCTATTTCCAACAGCTCAGAAGAAGACGTTTCCATGGATGATTTAGTTGAGTCCAGCGAGAGCGAAGGTGTTGAAAGTCTTACTCCTGAAGCTGAAACCCGTACCAAAAAGAACCTAAGGAAAGGAAGAGAAGCGATTGCGTTGGCCGCTAAGCAGTTTCAAGCCTCTGCGGGCCTCAAAAAATCTGGGAAGGGAAGACCCAGGAAGAACGCTCCTCGTGTTTCAGCACGGAGTCCTTCTCGCTCTAGGACACCGCTCAGAACTAGGTCGGCCGGCCCGGAAATCATCGAGTTGGACTCTTCTAGCGAAGGGTCCGAGATAGAAGAGGAGATTGACATGGTCGAGGAGAAGCAGAACCCTCCAGAAGTCGAAAGCAATGATCATCATAAAGACAACGAGACGGAAGAAACGGATAAGCAAAGCACAGATGACAAGGTTGATGTGGAGGATGGCGACAGAAACGAGATTCACCCTGTGGGAGAAGATTCTGTAAGAGCCTCAACCGCTGAATCTGGAATCTCTGATGATGGAAGTTCATCGATTCAGGCCGATGCCCTGGCTCAAGTCACCGATGAGCACTCTGAGCTAGCTAGCGACAATCAATCACAAAAGTCAGAGTCTTACTTCACAGGTGCTGAGATATCTAGTGAGGAAGGGAAACTTGCTGATGACTCGAAGTCTACTAAAGCAGCTGAATCGGAACTGAGCGGGATTAACTCGACGGCAGGCACTGCAGTACCCGAAGCAGCAACTGACGTTCTGATTGAGGTGAAGTCATCACTGAAGGAGATGGACTCCGAGAATCATCATGGTGCCAACCTATCTCAATCTAAGTCATTGCAGAAACCTGCAGAGCCTAGAAAAAGTGAATCTAGCATTTCTTTGGAAGCTGATGAGGCGCAAAATAATAAAGCTGCACCCTCTGTGCCTGTTAAAGCAACTGAGCCAAATGGTACTCAGGTCTCGTCTTCAACTTCCATCAGCTCGCCGACGAAGAAAACTCCACCTGAGAAGCGCATCCAACCAGAGATTTCTTCCGAAGCTTCTTCTCAAAGGCTTGACCCTCCCGTGGACAAAAGTACAGCTCAAAAGGTCCAGCCGGTTCCTACCAAGAAGGTTTCCCCCCAAAAGGCTGAGGACTCGCCCTCGAAGAAAGTCACTGCATCGATGTTGGTGGCTGCTCTCCATAAGCTGCCTAAGTCCAAGGAAAAGTCTAAGGCCGATTCTAATTCTCCTGTTACATCCAAAAGTGGTGCTCTACATGTCAAGCGTGCGTCGCATGGGGAAGAGTCATCGCCAATAAAGAAACCAAAGCTCGCTGTGCCTTCAGAAAGTGAAAGTGAGGTTGAAACTAAAGCGAGGGTTACTGGTCCGAAAGTGGAGATTTCTTCTGAGTCTGCTGAGTCGGACTCAGACAGCTCCTCGGACTCTTCCTCCTCCTCCTCGTCATCTTCGGCTTCATCGTCTTCGGAGGATGAATCAGATGCAAAGAAGCTGACAGATGATCAAGGAAAAGGTGAGGTTTCAAGATTCAAAAACGTTGATCCGGGTGTTAGAAGTGGTCTCAAGAAAGATGATCACAAGCCGCATGAAAAGCCAAAGGAACCTGAGAGTTCCAAGCAACCTGAAAAGCTCAAGCAACCTGAAAAGCTCAAGCAGCTTGAAAAACCAAAGGAACCTAAGACGTCTAATCCGCTTGAGAAGCCTGCTACCTCTGTTGCCCAGTCAAGCTCCCCATCCAACACTAGCTCCAGTTCTGAATCAGAGTCCGAATCAAGTGATAGTGAGTCCCTGTCAGAGTCCGAGAAGGAATCGACACCGAAGAAAAAGCTGCCGGTTATTGCCAGGGAGGCATTGAAGAAGGTGCCTAGTCTTGTGAGCTCCAGGTTGGTGAATAAGAAGTTTGGCTCGCTTGCGAAGCCAACTACAAGACCAATCAAAGCTCCCTCTCCCCCAGTGCGAAGACAGTCTGAGGGAGTAAGAACTATCTCGATAGATACGCCGTTCTCGAAGTCATCCGACGAAGACAATCACGGCAAGCCTAAGGTCAAAGCCCAGCCGAAGCCACTTCCTCGTGCTACTTTACCCAAACTTACCTCGCTCAGAGACTTACAAAAAAGAGGTGTTCCTGACGTACGTGATTCTAAAGAAAAGAGTCATGCTGAAGCTAAGAAGCCTGTGGAGAAGGAATCAGAATCAGAGCTGGAATCACTGAGTGACTCAGAGCTGAGTTCTGATTCGGATTCAGATGAGAGTTCAGATTCTGACGATGAAGACTCATCGAAGTTTGCCAGCATCAAGAAACTCTCTGGTGATGCAGGCAAGAAGACAAAAAAGAAGAAGAGTATGGGATTCAGTAGTCTCATGAGGGATGCAAACAAAAAGTAAAATGCCTGTTTATTATAGCACCATGCCAGTTTTCTGGCCGAACCTAATTTATAGATTGTTATTTCAATGAACGCCCCACGACGTCCATGCCCCAAGCACGATAGTCGAATTTGATATCCTTCTTCTTGCGCTGTTTGATCTTGTACGAGTCGCTGATAGAAAACAAGATCTGCTCAAAAAGCTGGTTTATCCACTGCTTGGCGACTAGGGGCTGCTCTAGGTAGAGAGCTCCCACGTACTGCTCGAAATAATCAGCAACGAATTCCTCCTCGTAACGAGCCTGCTCGTATGGAGGTTCTATATCTCTTTGGCCAGCTGTGTATGGAATGTACTCCTGCTCAAGTATATTGCGAACAATCAAGTCGTCAAGAGCTACGTGAAGATTGTAAGCGATGGCGAGCTTAGACAACAACGTATTAGTAGCCAAGACGGTTCTGAGTAAATTGTACGTCTTCTTGCCAAAAGTCTCGTCGGATGAGTAGGGCTCCAGGTGTCTAAACTTGTACAAGAATTCGGAGGACTCACCGGCCAAGAACAAGTCCCCTAAGCCATCCAAGAAGGACAAATCGTAGCGAATGACGTTTAGGGCCAGCCTATCGACATTGATGTTCTTCGCCACCAAAGACTTATGAAACTCGTGTTCCTCCAGAAAGACGGCTCTGTAAAGCTCCTTGTGCATCAATGCCTTCGCCAACAAGTGCTTAGACTTTATCTGTGGTAAAGGAGGAAGTGATATTGTTAGCGACTCGTCTGCCATATGGATGTTGCGAGGATATGACTTGTGGTCGTACATCAAGCGGTAGTTAATATTGCACGACTTGTAGTACTTTGTAGCAAGGCGTAGAATCACCTTTTCCTGGGGACTAGCCGGATCGCTCATTGTGAGCTTATAGTCTCTCAGCTCAAGGTACAACTCCAACATTGAGTCTGCAAGTTGCTCAATCTTGCTTTCGGGCTCCTTAAACATCATGTAAGCTACCTGAACATAGAAGGCCCTTACGTCCAGCTTATGACGACTCTTCAGGGCACCACCTACGTGCTCTAATACTCTAGGATGAGACACACAGGCAGTTTGGCCAAATGAGACGAGGTCGCTAACCACACACTTTATAAAGCCACTATCAAACTGTGATGGAAGCGAAAAAAGCTTCTGGTAAATGTGTAACTTGAGCTTATCCACGGCAAGCATAGAGAGGTGGTGCTTGTACCAGCCTCCTAGTGTTCCTGGATCTAATGGTGGAGATATGGGTACCATGGGTTTATTTGGGAAGGTATTATTTGATATTGAGTTATGACGAATCGGTAGAAGGGCCATAGATGGGGTGTTGCCCACCACTTTTATAGGCAGCACAATTCTGCAAAGAGTCATGTTGTGAGTTTTTGATGGCAGATCGTTATCATAATACATACCTTATCACCGCATGCACTCCCAACGTGGGCCTGAAAGCCAAACATGTGGGTGTCACAAAGGGGGCTTTTTTGGGAGTTGTGTTTTCTTCTACTAAAAATGCTTAAGTCTTTGATATTTCTGATTCAGCTTCTGGTGATACGTTGTGGGTGAGCTTCAAGGAGAATTATTTCGCAACCATTTTGAGTCAGAGCAATTGCCACCGAACCATATTATGACGAGGCAAAGGCGGGGCCAGCATAAGATTCGGTTCTTTACAAGATTTCAATGAGTCATGAAGGTTTTGCTCATTGTAATGGTCAGGTTATACTGCCTTGCATGCGACCCCCGCTCATATGAGTAAATGGTCAACTGAGTGCCCTCATATTAGATATCTGGGCTTACTGGTTTTCTTTTTTTTTTCCCTTGCTTACATTGATTGTCATTCGAAGCGGTGTTCTTCTCCATGATCTTCGGACTGCACCTCTCTCGAATTTGAATTCCTTTTATCTGGATAAATTAGTCGTCAGAATGATTATACCTTTAAAGCACCTATCTTCGTTGTACCAAATTTCTCTCTAAAATTATTCCATGCCTGAAAAGGATATTTTTTTAAAGCGCATCCTTGGCTTTTTCCTTAAAGCACCCTCTTTCTTTCGGAGCCTTTTCTGAAAGAATTTTACCTTGGATGAAATTCTTTGCTTTTCGCTTGCTTTAAAGAACACACTTTGATTTGGTCGATCACCCTTGAGAGGTTCCCTGATAATGTCTCTCACGACTTAGAGCCTGTTGGGACGTAGCGTTTGTCTCACCTTTTCCACAACCTCGAGCCCAATACCATAAGAGAGTTCAAATCCGGAGCCCGCAGCACCATAGGCATTTACAATAGTGACTCCTTTTCTTTGCTCCACAGCTAGATTTACTCCCGCCTTTCTAGCCGGTCTGAACCCCACGTTCGTCTTTATAACATCGAAGTAGGCATTCCCATTTCTGTCATGCCTCATGAGTTCAGGAAAATATTTTGCGGCTCTTTCCTTGATTGCCCTGCTGTCCTCTTCTCTCACAGAACTATCGAAATCGTTGAGCTGTTTGGTACCGCCAATGATCACTCCTCCATTGAGAGGCCTATTGATGCAAAAGGTCCAGTCACCCAGTTTGTGCTGAATTGTGATTGTCTTCTCTGCAAGAGCATTATTGTGGGCCAGATTCACGAGAAGGGTCTGGCCCCTGATGGGAAAACAAGTGGGGTCATATCCACCGTCCCATTGGAGTCCAGTACCAGTGCAATTGACCACGATGCAACTGCTACTATCTGAATATGCTACCGCTTCGCTGAGCCGCTCCAACCGCCTCTTTACAAATTCAACCCCATATTCTGCCCTGAGTTTCCGATAGAGAAACTCAATATAGTGGGGAGCACTCAACACGAAAGTATCATACACAGCTCCGAACGCAAAGCCCTGGGGAATTTCTTCTTTGCCCAAAATCCTAAAATTCTCAATTCCCTCAGTGTACCCCCTGCCCAAGGTCTCGTAGAGCTCGTTCTTCTCTACATACTCCAAGCCTTGAGCTAGCCTCACGGAGCTTTCGGGATTTTCAGCAGCAAACTTCTTCATACGTTGCCAAGTCTTCCTCGTAAGCGGATATTCTCGTAGTTCGGCCTCGTTTTTCAGCGGAAAAGGCCGAAAGTGGGCCCCTGCCCATGGAGATGTGTATTGACTCAGATAAGGCGGACTGTCAGGAAGGTGCTCTGCAACAACCGTAACACGTGCGTGTTCGATATTTTCACAAATTGCCAAAGCCAGGGAAAGCCCTATAACGCCGGCTCCCACAATAACAATACGGCGTGGCATAAAGAAAGTGGTAGGTGGAAGTCTGACTCTCACTGTGGTCCTTCACACTATTTGGCTGCAAACCTACACAGACGTCGATTTTCTTCAATGTACTCAATTGATGGGATTGGCCAGCCCTAGTCTATTGAACCATTGTCGCCTGCTATCGCTTTCTTACATCCTCAAATTGAGTCACTTTTCAACTTAAAGTCGTCTAATCCTATAAATCTACTTGTGCTTGAGCAAGTCCACCTTCAAGATATCCACAATGGTCTTACCAGCAGCAAGAACTTCCTCGTCGAAATACCTTCTGCCTGTGAGTTGCAAGGCAATAGGTGCGTTCTTGAACTGCTCGGGGTCATACAAGTCGTGCTCAAGACTCTCTAGGTCGCTTCTAGGAGCAGGTTTGGGGTCCCACTTGTCGAGCTTGGGGTCTTGGAAAAGACCCGTCTGGAATGCCAAGGTGGGGAAGTCAATGAGGTTGAAGAGCGTTGTGTACGACCACACGTAGGCGGTCTCGGGCTTGGGCGCAACGTTACCAAAAGCTGGTGAGATAAGCATATCGATCTTGTTTTCGTTCAAGTAATCCGTGTACTGCTGCTTCAACAAGTCTCTGTCAATGCTCATCTGGCGATTCTCGGCAACACCGAGCTCTCTTGAGCCTTCACCGTAGTTCAAACTCCATTTGGTCAACTTGGTCAATGGTTCGCCAGAAGCAGCCAAGAGATGTCTCTGCTTGTAGTTTCCGTCAGCAGCATACATCTTGTTGACAAGATCGTAGGCGAATTGGGTTCTGATAGGCTTGTGTTCGACCACCTTCACGCCAGCAGCCTTGAGCTTTTCAGCAACATGCTTCAATCCTCTCACAATTGGAGGAGTAGGGCTGACAATTCCATCGTCGTATGCGATAGCAACAGTCAATCCCTCGGGCTTGGGCTTTTCCACCTTTCTCCAGGGGATAGGGAGCGTGGTGCAGTCAATGTTCCAAGGCCGGCCCTGGTTAATGTAAGCGTCCATCAACATCTCGATATCGTCGATGGATCTGGCCAATGGGCCCTGCACGGGAGTAACGGACTCTTGACCGCCAGCGGACGAAACACCTCCTGACTTGGAGATCCTGTGGGTGGTTGGACGCAAACCGACAGATCCAGAGAATGCAGCAGGGCCTCTCACGCTACCACCGATATCAGAGCCAATACCGATCGGAGAGCCGCCAAAAGCAGTGATGGCACCTTCACCGGAGGAAGAGCCGCCTGCAGTCAAAGAAACGTTGAAGGGACATTTGGACCAACCTATGAAGTTGTTGTTGCCGCACAAATGCATCAATGTCTGGGGCTGATTCGTTCTGACGTAGAAAACAGCACCCAATCTCTCCAAAATCTCCGCAGAGGGGGCGTGCTTTTCGGGGATGTTGCCAATCTGGGAAACGTAGCCACCGTGGGTGATTTTGCCCTTGTAGTTCATCTGCTCTTTCAAGGAAATAGGCAATCCATGCAAGGGGCCCACAGTTTTCCCGTTTTTGGCGTAGTACTCGTCCAAGTACTTGGCACGTTCCAAACCCTCGTCTACAAAAAGCTCTAAAGCGCAATTGGTCAATTGGTGGGCAATGGTAGCTCTTTTTGCGAATGCCTTGAACACATCCACAGAAGACCAGGTGCCTTTGGCGATTTGCAGCACGATTCTCGAGGCGGAAGAGTCGGTGATTTCGAATTCCTTCTCGGTCAAAAGCTTCTCGTCGTATAAGTACTTGACGGCATCAAACTGTTCTTCAGCCAACTCTTCAGCAGACTTGGGCACCTGAATCAGATACTCCTTCTTGATAGCGTTCTCGAGATCGGAGCGATATTTCTCGAGCTTGGGCAAGAACTCCTTGGTGTATTTGTCATTGTCTTCATAGTTCTCGAGCGCATCTTTGGTGAGAAAGGCTGTATAAGCGACCATTGCGTAGAATGAAGAATAAAATCCTGGGGAACACAGGACCTTATAAGGCGTGCGATACCACTAGCGCGATTGTCGGCTTCACCTGCCTGATCCAGGAATTTTGGAGACTTCGAGTAACAAGCGCGCTAATGCGGGGGCTCGAAAGAGGAATTAGCCGGATGTTGTGGATATGTTTGGATCTTCTTATTATTTTCGAGAAGTGAAATGCCTGATGCCCGACGGTGTGTATTGTGCATGCTGTCAAAGCTGTCACTACTGTGTTCCTGTGTATGCCTGTGGCTGCAATGATAAGCGATAAGGGACTGAAAAAAGAGATTGAGGCATCTAGTTGTGGGGAGGGTCACGGAAGTGTTTTCTGGAATAAGATTTGGCCTCCATTTGTGTGATCCAATAAATATGTGTTTTCTGAGTCTATATGTGTGGTTGGAGGGAATGGTAGTGGCGAAAGTCTCATGGTCACCTTTTGGCGGTCAAATTTGAGTAACCAGACACGTTTAAGGAGCTTAGGGATGCTGTTACACAAACGCATAGCTTTAGGTGGAGACCTTAGACGTCGCCAGCAAATAGTTATGGCATACTTCTCTCCATCTCATCCACAAAGGGGCCAAAAAAGAATTAAACGGTCCTGTTTCCAAACAATCTAAATTCCAAGAATGACAGTGAATTCAAAAAGTTGGCTAATAAGTCTGGGTGGCTGTGGTCCCCTTCGCATCTTTTATCGGAGTTTCTCGGTGCTGCGATAAATGCGAGGTACCTTATCAGCTACATGTACTCCCTGACCAGCTAATGATAAAGGCATCTAACATCCAACAAGGGGTATTTTGTCTGGAATGCCCCGAGAAAATCATTTGCAAGAAACACTGCCCATCGTATCTGCGTCCATAGTGTCACTCTTCTAGACCCTCTGTCTCGAGGTCGCCTCTGGTACAATGTATTAATGAAAGATGCATGATTTTACCCGTCGGCTCTCAACTTATTAAAATTTCCGGAATACGCTCTCATTCTTGATTGCCATTGACCAGCCAAACGCAGTGACCAATGAACGAGTGGTGGTATTCATTGCTGCTGCGATTCCATAGCCCGCTGTGGTAGTATCCGTAATGCCAAGGTTTCCTATTCTTGACCCTCTTCTTTTAATCTGGCCAGGCCTAGACGTACCTGCTTTGAGCGGCCAGCCTCCTATTCAGCCAAAAAATCTCTTTTCCCAATTTGCTTTGGTTGCAAACCGTCTAGCCCCGCTACTTGAAATTTCTTTCGGTCACCTTGTTCCCGGGCCGATTCGCCGAGCAAACGGATTGTCTATTATAGTCAATGGGTCGGTGTGTAATCGGACTGTGAGCCGAAATTTATTACGAGCAATTAAAGGTCGGCTTGGCCGGACCGTAAATTGAAAGGTAATCCCCACGGTGGTCTCGTGTTTTTGTTTTGAGATGTTTGGTCTGGTTTAGTGCCCAAAGCAGAATAGACTTCGCAGACCAAGGTAACCAAGAGATCCCCGGTTGTAAGACTGTTTCAATCAAAGAAATGAAAAGACATAAAATAAGCAGGTTTTCTTTCAGCATCCCTAGATGGACCAAACCAGAAAACCCATATCAAACCACCAAACTATTCAAAAGTCATATTTTAATCCTGCCATACAGACTATTTGGCTAAGCCCCACCATCCTTGGCTGCGAACTAAAATGAACTGCCTGAATGGGCCACAATAGACCACAGCGATCCCAGGAAACCATATTCCCAATTGCGATTCAATACTGATTTTTCTTATTCTCATACTTTCTTGCGTAATCTTCTCCGCCCACAGCCGGCTTCTGCCATTGACCATGTCAGCAGCTTGTAATTTCGCGTTCCGGGCATTCCATTGTGGCCTGGGGTACGTCATAAGGGTTGCAAGGAAAACACAATAAGCCCAGCGATCCTCGCTAGTCTCTCCATGCAAACCAGCCAGACCCCTGAAAAGACCCTTTAATTTTCAAGCCGACTACTGTTTGCTTTCAGTTTTTATTGCCTTTTTTGGATTTGTGATGTTTTTGCTTCTTCGTGTTTTCGCTTGATGCACTGCGGGCTGTATCGCGCAAGAGGGAGCATCGAGGCGCCCAATCGGCCAGACTTTAGCCAGATCTAACACATCGCAGTCGGGCCAGCGCCAGAGGCCGCATTAGGGGCGATGTGTTTGTGTGCAGGATTTTGCAACCAGCCACCTTAGTTCTTCATCGCTGTCGATCTCCATCGAGGTCAATTACGAGCAATTGGGCAGGTATCGGGAGTCCGATAACCGCATGGGGCTTTGAATAACAAGGAAAATCGCTAATGTGCAAACAGGCCACTAATTGTGCCTTGACGGAAAACCCCATTGTCGCAGCAGGGGGCAGCAAAGCCCAATCATGGCAGATACTGCCTACAACTACGATACTCTGATCAATATGTGTATTACCGTCCGTGGAATGAAAGCGTCCGAGAAGCTCCATATGCAAGGGGCCGGCCCTTGCGATGCATTGTAGATAAATAAAAGTAGCAGGCACGTTGGCGCCGCCGGCAAAGCACTCAGTCTTTTCTGCGGGTGCTTGCCAACCAGCTGTAAGCGACAAAGCGGCTTCTGGCCTTGGTGAGATTGTAGTTGGCCACAAGCTTGCGGACCACGTTGGGCAGGTTGAACGTGAGGCCAATGTCGGTGAATGGCTTCTGCTTGGTGACCCATCTGGGCTTGATATACAGCCACAGCATCTGCAATGAGTAGAGAGCCAAGTCCACGATGAACATGGCCACGAGAGGCACCATCATCATGAGAGCAATAGAGGCCGATGCCCTCAGCACAAAGTATTCTGCCCTAGAGACGTAGAAGCAGCTCTGCTGGCCCAAGACAGCCAGGCACATGGCAGTGGGATGCATTTTGGAATTGTTGAAAAGTGATGGTGGTCAGGGTAGGCGAGAAATTCGAGAGTTTAAATACCTCACACCCTCACAGACACAAGGATAACCCGAGCTGCGGCCGGCAGAGATATCATCCGCACTGTGCAAGGCGCCGGAACTCAAGGACAAAGGGAGCCAAACAATCACAACAAATTGGCGCAACAATCGGCAGCGGGCTAGCCGAATGTGGATAGAAAAAAAGTTGTTTTATTGGCGAGACTTTCCCTTTGCTGTGGTTGTGGCCTGGAATTCCAGGGCAGTGCGATTTCTGCTGTTTCATGGACCCCCTAATAATCTGCGGCCTGCTGATTGTGCAAGGCTTTCAGCCGAGGATAGGGAGACTCGGGACGGGCGAATTTGAGGCGGATTTTGAAAAAATGAAATTACCGAGGGTATGGTGCAGTTTTGCTTGGGCATGCCATTCCCTGGCACCCCGGGCTTGTCAGTTGGAAAAGCCTACAAGGGTGAATTGTCAGGTCCATTTGTGTGGTGATTTTTCGCAGCCGCTGCGGCGCCCCACGATGTGGACAGCCTCGAAAGTCTGAGGCTGAAAAAAGGTGCAAACTCTGGACTGGTGTTGTGAAAAGGTAAAATAGAGCCAGCTCACTTTCAAAGAGTAACAAATGCCTTGATTTCATTTTTTTTTTTTTTCTGCTTCAGCGGCCTCTTCCACGGGCACTGAATCTCTGGCCTCAGCCGCTCGAACCGAACTTCCTCATTCCCGAGCCGGATCTTTTCGGGCGGGCGCCAGGTGCGCAGGGATCCTCGCTGGATCTATGAACGTGCGTGATGGCTGCAAATGGCATCTGATGAAATACGAGAAAGGCTGGGCCAGAAATATCTTCGATGGTGAAGATAACGTCTATCTTTTGATTGCTGGATCATCTCGCTTTTCTGGCGTGGGCTCAGGGTAAGCTGCATGGTGCGGTGGACCATTGAAATTCAAACCTCGCCAAAACAAGCGTCCTGCTCCTGGTACCGAGGACAATGCGATGAGCTCCCGATGCCGGAGCCAGCGGAAGAATAATTCACTGAAACGGGCAGCCAGAGAAAATAACTAATTAATTCAGCTGTGGCCCTCGGCTCCAATTCAGCTTGTTCAAAGGACTCTGCACGAGTCAGCGAGGTGCTCCAAATGGCGGCAGCTCGAAGCACATTTTGGCGACACTGCATTTTTTCAGCGCCAGCCAGCCAGACCAATCTCCAGATATGCTGCGTTTTCCTCCACATTGGGCTTTCTTCAAAATCTTGAAAGCTTTTTTCACAATAGCCCCTTACTGCGAGGCTTGTGCCCCACGGGCAATATAAGAAAGCCAGCCGGCCGGAGAATCACAGCTTTTCAGTGCAAGCTGTACAATTGTCAATTGCGAGAAACGTATCTAGCTGGCTTAAAATTTATCGGCTCTTCTGGTCGATCGTTTATTTTGGGGCAGTGTCTTGGGGTCAAAAGCTGAAATGGTGCTTGTAGGTGCACCGTAGTCGTTATTGATAATGGCCCCAAAATATATCATGAACTTGTTGGTACAGAAAAGAAACGCTTCCACAAATCCCAAGAAGACAATTCATAACATGAAGGGTACTTCTGTGACTAAGATTCTACTGGGTTTTAGTGCGGCTCTTTGGTACACTTCATGATTTGTTCTGTGGCTTCTCTGATGTCAACGTGCCTTTGGAAGAAGAAACGTCTCTACTCCGCCATACTCGATCTCTACACAATGTCCGTAAGCCATCACCCCTAATTCTTTCTGCATTCTCAAGAAAACTTAATTTTCACAGGATTTGGACATCACAGCGGCCTCTTCTTTCGGATCTGGTGAGCTCGTTCGCCCACAGTCAGATTTACCATTTCTTCCTGTGGAATCTTAAGAAGTGTGAATTAATTTCGTCCCAAAGATAACTAATTTCTTTTTTTAATACTAAAATAAGGATCGGTAGCAAGCGAGCCGTCGTGTCAGCTTCATACCCTTGACGTCACTTCTCAGCCTATGGACCATGTCGTCCTTGGTGGTCTTTCATAGATGCGCCATTCTATTTCTTTTTCGCTGGATTCTCGCGTGGTTGGAATTCCGACGTCTCCACCATCAGCCTCAATTCCTATCTTTAAGATCCAAAAAGTTTTTAAAAAGTTAGAGTCCAGTATCCCTCTTCGCTTAACTTCCCAGATTCTCTATCTTCGCGCCAAATGTGGAAAACACCACAAATACCAAGAACCAAGTGAAGTGTGGTCTCCGCTCTGAGCAGACTGAGCAACCCAGATGTTTCTGACCGCTTTTGAGGAACTTTCAAATTAAAGGGATTTTGAATGAAGGTCACTCGACATCCAGCAACAGATTCGCCATAGTGAGGATTTTTGTTAACGAGAATTGGAAAATTACGATTCCATTAATCCTTCCGGTCGTCCACTCGCCTATGACCGCCTGAGATCTGCCTACTTCTACACCCGGAAAGCTATCCTATTGTCTGCCTTGAAACGTCGATTCATCCTTTGGGAATTCTGACGCACCGCTGTTGATCCCCATGCCAGATTTGGCGATTTGCGGTGGCTTTTTAGGACCCCTATGATCCTAGATAAGAATTCAACACTGATACTTTAATTCTGCTGAGAAGCTGAAAGGTCACCACAAACACATAATCTCGAATTAAACCCATAAGCAAGATTTCCAGTGCACGCTTTGTTTTTTTTTTTTTTGTCCGCTAAGCGCCTTGGCTTGGCACGGCTATCTAACATGAGCATTTTGCATCACCTACCTCAACGAACAGCGCCCTCTCAGCAATTTTGAAAACAGCCAATTGATGAACAGCTAAAACGAGATGAACAAATAAAATGAGCAAATTTGAACCCTCTCGTTTGCCACGCCGCCTATTGTTAATGTCTGGGCGCTTCGCTTATCTGGAATCAACTCTACCATTCGCGTGAGCGTTATTACTTACTACATTTGGCTGCAAAATGGCTCATCTTAACGTTTTTCACATACCTTTTAAGAAACCACTTTTCCTTGATTTGCTACACTATGCTTATCCTGGTCTTGCTTTCAGCGATTCCGCTTTTCTTAGCGACAGTATTCTTGTTTTTTGTGGGCCTCTGGGCTGACAATTACCTGTCAGTCACCTATAAAGGAACTGACCAGTATAGAGTGAATGCCTGTGGAAACTTGCTTACCACTTATTACTCGGGCTGTGGAGGCCATGGCCACGGAGGCCTGTTTGGGTGCTACTGTTCGAATCCCGTTTTGCTTTCGAGTTTTTTGGGCTGTTTCGACAGATATGGATTGGATGCGGATGAAACAGTTGACATAGTCTATAAAGAATGCAAAGGACCCGAAATGACAAAGGGCTTGCTCCACCGCCGTTTGAACGACTTCCACGAAAAAAGCGTGTACGTGAATGTCACAGGTCGTAAGGATATGGGCCATTTGACCCATGCTGAAATGAGCAGCCACCATGCTATGGGAAATGAGTCGTTGATTGTCGACTTTGGCACATATTTTCCGGATTTGTTCGTAAGAATTTATACTGCTAAAATGGGCAACCACGACAAATCGCTTTTGTATTCGGTGGGTGGAATTGCATTCTGGATCGGTCTTTGCTTGATTGCAGCTATTGCCAATTGGACAACTCGCTTGGTTCCCAGCTCGAGAAATATTTTTGATGGAGTTTATGCCCGGGCGTGGAGAAAATATGTTACTTTGCCAGCTTTGCTTCAAAGGAAACACAGCCAAAAACAGCCGTTGTGGACAGTTTTCGACATGCTCATTCCAACCAGATTTGAGTCTCTTGTCAGCTTATCGTTCCTTGCATACACTTTAATCACCCAAATTGTTCATATCCATTATGTTGCAGATAATCCGTTCTGGGATGGAAACAGAGCATTGGCGTTCTATGTTGGTGACAGAACGGGTATTCCAAGTCTCATCTGGACACTCTTGCTCATTATATTCGGCGGTAGAAGCAATATCTTGCAATGGCTCACGGGATGGAAATTCTCCACTTTCGTGATGTACCACCGATGGATTGCTCGAATTGTGGTGCTCCTTGCTGTGGCCCACTCTATTGCGTTCACATACAACGAACACAGGAGAGGCACCTACCATAGTTCTATTAGAATGGACTTTCTCATTTTTGGTTGCATGGCCACCATTTCCGGCTGCCTCATGTGCTTCCAGGGTCTTTTGTGGTTGAGGAGAAAAAGCTACGAAGTCTTTTTGATAATCCACATCATCTTGGCGGCTTTCTGGATTATGGGCTGCTGGGTGCACGTTGAGTGGTTTGGCTACACACCTTTTATGATTGGAGCGGCGTGTCTCTGGGTTGCTGATAGGGTTATCAGGTTTCTTCGAATGAGCTACTTTGGCTGCCCAAGAGCCATAGTACTGCTAATAGAAGGAGACACTCTTAGGGTGGATGTGCCCAAATCGCCTACGATGAAGATCACCCCAGGAGGCCACTGCTGGGTGTACTTTGGCTTTGGCTTAGCATTTTGGCAGAACCATCCATTCTGTCACCTTGAATCAGCCGACGGAAAACAGATGTCGTTTATTTGCAAGGTCAAAAGCGGTCTCACCAAGAAGATTGGCGACCATCTCCAGAAACTCCCGGACAAGACCTGTGAGATGCGAGTTGCAATTGAAGGGCCTTACGGCGGTGCTTCTGTTGTTTCCAGGCATAGCAGCGTAATCTACATGGCTGGCGGCCACGGGTTTCCTGGTATCTATTCTGAGGCAGTACACGAGGCAGAGAGTTCACCCGAAAAGCAGAAGATCAAGCTCTACTGGGTTATCAAGGATTACGACGCTTTGCTGGTGGTTGCCAAAGAGTTGCAATTGTTGGCTTCCACTAAAATTCAAACTACTGTCTATGTGACCAGGCCCGAGACCACCAGGGCTCAATTAGCTTTCCTCGGCAGCGAGTCCCGTGATTCGTCTATCGACGAGAAAAGATCTTCTTTGTGTTCGTGTTCGGAAAACGAAAGCTGTGAAAAAGACAACCTTGGTCACAAAATCAAACAGTTCTTCGCCCACATCACCTTTACCCTTGGAAGACCGCGGGTGGAGGACATTATCGATGCCGAGATTGAGGAGGCCACCGAAAGTGCTGCTTTCGTCACGTGCGGTCACCCCTCCTTGGTCGATGATATCAGGGCCGGAGTTGTTTCTCGAATTGATACTACAAAAAAAAGAATCGACTTTTTTGAGCAGTTGCAAGTGTGGACCTAGGTGTACTGCCCTAGGCGTATTTTGCAGCCATTCTGCGCGCGTTACCCGCACTCCAGTACATAGAAAATTTGAAGCATCGCTTCTTCTACTACACCATGAAATAGTATGTGAATGATGATTACCATTTTACCTTATCTACATTATCTGAAGCCCCCGGGCGAGGAATACAAAGAATATCTGACTAACACATACAAGGCAGGCTAAAATGAAGAATATTTGCATGAGTTTTTGAAGGCGACTGAGTGGCCATAGGCTTCGCAGACTAACCGAACAACCAAAACCCCATCCAAGGCGGCGAATTCAAGAGTCTCAATGAAACTCTGACGCTGCCTTCTGGGGCCCTTTCATGGGACTTTCTTGCTCTTCATGGTCTCTACCGTAGTAGTGCATGTAGCACATGGACCAGGCATCGAATTGCTCATATTCAGCCAGATCCAGTTAGATCAAGCACACACTTGGCCCGTTTCCGCTTAGTTTTCTCAAAACGTCTTTCAGAGTTCTCCTTCTCCGTTCGCTGATTATGCCTGTCACACGGTCTAAGCGTACTATTAAAACAGAGGCGGTTCCGCCTTTCCCCACAAAAGTGGCCAAAGTGAAGAAGGAACCGGTCTCCAGGTCGCCAAAGAAGCCCAAGACAAACATAGAGGAGTTCTTTCAGGTGGTGGATGTTCCAGCAGATCTTCTGCTTCCGCAGAGCTACATTGACCACCATGACGAGGCCTTCATTAAAGGCGTCAATTACATCATCTCCAAGGACCCCACCTTGTACCCTGTGATTGTGCATTCACCGTTTGAAGCGTTCGCCAAAAAGGAGACACCCGTGCTTCTGGACCAGGAGAAGCTTCAAAATTACTGGTATGCTTTGATTAGGTCTGTGTTGGGTCAGCAGATCTCAGGTTCAGCTGCCAAGGCTATTGAAGTACGGTTCAACCAATTGCTCGAGGGCAACTGTACGCCACAGGCCCTTTTAGACCATGATCCTGAAAAAGTCAGATCCGTCGGTCTTCTGGGCCAGAAACTCAAGTACATCACCCACATCAGCGAAGTTTTCAACAACCCCGAATCGACGCTCAAGAATCCGAACTTCTACAAAGACAGCACCAACGACGAGCTTGTAGAGGAGCTCACCAAGCTCAAAGGCATTGGCGAGTGGCTGGCCAAGATGTTTTCTGTCTTCACACTCAAGGAGCTTGATATATTTGCCTACGACGATTTGGGAGTTGCTCGTGGGGTCTCTCGATACTTAGCCAACAGGCCACAGCTTCTTCAGGAAGTGAAGGAAGGGGTGCATTCCGTGGAGGTGCTCAAGGCTGGATTAAAAAAGAAAGGTAAGTTTATGACGCCCAGTTCTAAACGAGACTGGGTTCCGCTCCATGACGAGTATGTCAAGTTTCTCGGGCTCATGCACGCACCATACCAGCTGGTGTTCATGCTAATTATGTGGCGGTTGGCAGCTACGAACGTGGAGGTTCTTGAGAATAACCGGTAAGTGGCTAGAGCCACAAGACTAGGCCTACAAGAAAAGTCAAAACATTCTGAGTCGCTGGTCGAGATGCCGCCGACTCTCCGCCGACTGAGATGTGTTTTGGTGCATTTTGCTGGCGTCGGATCATGGTGAGTTCTTTTTCGATGGTTTCGTAACCGTAGTCGAGTTTTGGGCGACGAAGGAAGGCGAGCTGTTTTTCAGTGAATCCCTTGTGCTCGATGAGATAGGCAATGAACTGGTCGATGTCCAAATCGATGACGGGCTGTTTCTGGATTTTCTTCGGCTTGGGCTTAGGCTCGTACTCCTCCCGCAGTTGTTCGACCAAGTGCCTGGTGAACTCCGAGAGGTCGTGTTCGTTGGACAAGCGGCTCCCGTAGTTTGTGATTTTAGTCCGCATGGGTTTCAGAGACGGAGCTGGCGCCTCCAATGCCCTGAGCTCGGGCGTCTTTGAGAAAAACTGAAGATAGTCCTTGATCCAGGCAGTGGAAGCCACTGTCGCTGAGACAGGTGGAAGAACATCGGGTATTCCCAGGGAGAGAGAAGCAGCATGAGAAAGCTTGATTTTAGAGTCCGGAGCCTGGCGGGCGATCGTGACCAGAGAACACCAAGAGGCACAGATCAACAATGCCATAGAGATAAGAGACTGCGGTAGCATGGTGGTTGCAAAAAGTGGTATCACAAATGCGGCGTTATAAGGCAGGCGAGACAAAAAACCTAAATTAGTCGTCCTGCGTGGGTAAAGGGGCAGCGTGCCACTAATTTGGCAGTGGTCAGGCTGAAAACAGCGAGAACGCGGTGACAGATGCGCAGCGGCAGCCCCTGAAAAGACAACGCGAGCAGCGTCGCGGCTAAAGCGAAGGCAACATTAAGAATTAGAGTTTGTCTTATTTTCCATGATTCGAGCAAGGAGGATTTTGTGAAACTCTACAAAAGGGCCCGTTGCAGCTGGTTGAATGGCGCATGTTGAATTTGGATACAGCAATTTCATCCGGGCTGGGAGCTGCTCGGCCCGGCTGAGAGACCGAATTATTCCGAGGCGTGGGGTGTAAAAGAAGCAGAGGCCGAGGAGCGATTGGCATGGAACGGCAGAATCGAGGGAAAGAAAAACCGTTGAAGTGTCAGTAAATTTTCAAAGTCTTTCAAAGTCTTTCTTTTTTTTCCACTTGATTTTTCTGGCTCTGCCCTTGCCTGTTTTTTCCTTTTCTGCCCTCACTTCCTGCCTCTGCCGTCCCAAGTCGGCTGGGACCAAGGGTTGCGGCCGCACTGCGCCAGCAATGTTTTGTTTCAAAGGCGCATGCTTCCGCCGGGCAAACCGCGTGTAAGACACCGAGCCAGCTTGGGTTTAGACTCGATCTGAAATGGCAGCAAATTCGCCATTTTTGCATTTTGCAAGTTTCTCGCACGGCTCTTGGCACCAGCAACTACGGAGCTAGCACGTTCGCACCGCTGGCAAAAATAGAATTCATCTGGTCCGTCGGCTTAGGCGAGATGCTTCGGGAGTCGCAACGGACCACCTGCCAGGCCTGCGATCCACGACAAAAGCCGGGAGAATAGAAAATTTGATTTCTCCACTGGGCTGAAATTTCCTTGTTTTTTTTTTTTTTACTCTCCATCTGCTTCTCTAGATCCGCTGTGTTTGCCGCCAAATCTCGGTGCTCGCTAATCTGGCGGAATCTGGTGGTTGCAAACTCCTGCTGCCTGTCTCATCCTGCGCACTTCCTTGGCCCCACGCTTTCTCAGCCTACCCTTTTCTGCTTTTTACCCATCACTTTGTTTTCCAGGCCACCTGGGTCCATTCGCTTACTTTCTGCTGTCTTTGACTCTCCACTTGAAAATCCACCGTGCTGATTATCAGCGCCGCGTCTCCATCCACCTTTTTCACCCGATCTTCCAAACCTTAACTGGAGAGCTATTGCTTCTCCCTTCCCATCGTTCCACTAAGTTTCGAGCCATCTCCTGGCCTATGTGCTGATGCATCGCTCCGGCTCGTTTTCATCCAACCTGGCCCATCCAAGGCTAGCTCGCCTGGCCCACACAGACGACCTCTTCGCCGTTGACGACCGCGTGGCCCGTAAACCGAAACAAGACCCACAAGGGCCCTTTTATTTTCCCAACGGCGAAGTCTTCCGCCCCAGAAACGCCCCCCTGCGCCGTCACAGGCCGCCCAAAATCCACCCCGAACCGCTGAACCTGCTGAGCCCGCTGAACCTTCACCAAACACTTCACCAAAACGGGCCACAGAGCTTTCTGCCTTCTCCAGCAGGGTATCCCAGCCTGGGGTCGCAAAGCTCTTATTCGCCTCAGCCAGTGAACCAGCCGTTTTTTCCTCTGGTGCCAAGTAACAGCTGTGGAATATCCAACTTCAGCGCCCCAGGAACCCCAAACGTGGGCCCTGGCGGCTTTCCACAAGCCAGCTTCTCTCGCCAAGCACCCAGATCCAATTCCCTAGCGTCAAACTCGTCGGCCAAATCGGCCACGTCCACAGCTACTTCCACAGCAGCTTCCGTTTACATGACTCGCCTGCACTCGTTCCACAACTTGAGGGCCAAAACTCGCTCCGACTTGGCCCAGCTGCTACGTAACACCAAGGTCGACACCAATATCAACATTTCCAACCTTGCTCCACCGTCCAATCCATCTCCACAACCCTCGCGCAACTTGACCCCAGGCTTCGCCTTCACAGCGCCCGCCATTCACTCCCGAACCCGCCTGCTATCCAATAATAAGTACCCGGAAAACTCTTCCAACATCGTCAAGTCAGAGCTGTCGTTGTGTCTGGATCGTGGACGCCAAAGCGCCCTGTCGGACTCCAAGAACTCCAGTTTGTCAAACTACAACCTCAACAGGTCCAGCTCCACTACTCCGCAGACACTGGTGACCTCTGAACAGCAGGATAGAGAACTTGGCGAGGAATACAAAGAAAGTGAGAGGGATCTCAAGGATGAGACACCGCTTCCTACGTGTCTGTCGCTCGAGTCGATCAGCGAAGGGGCCACCAAAACATCGACGTTTATTGCCGATTCATGCCGAAATCCGGAAGCGTCTCTGGAATCATCACTGCTTCATTCGTCCACTTCTTTTGCTAGTGCACACGATGAACACGGAGTTTCTGAAGAAGCACCCTCAAGTGTGCATGAGGCGCATTCTGGCCATGAGTTCTCAGCCCCGAACTCAGCGGCAGAGAGCACCACATCTTTTTCTTCGGCTCCCAACGAAGCCTCCTCTGATTACCACCGATCACAGGCTATGAGTGATTCCAAGGCCGATATTCCTGTTCTGCCGGTTTCAACCCACTCGGCTACAGACCGTACTGTGTTTACCAGCGACAAGGATTCTGCCAAAAACGGATCTCCGTCAACCTCCCCCGAAGCTTCTCCACGAGACATGCCCGAGACTTCCTACAAACCCTATAGATCGATGCTACTAGCTGAACCCAACGCGTCGGAAACGCCACCCCAACAATCACCTGAGGCGTCCAGTCTAAGACACCAGCCTTCGGTCCAAGATCTGGCGAAGACAATATCCCAGAACACCAACACCTCTAATGAAACACTAGCCAAAACGCGCCCCCGTCCAGCCACCATTGACACTAAGAGAGTTCTGAATCTAGACGAGGATGTTTTCACGCCGTGCAGCGAATACAGTTTTGCGGTTGGAGAAGAAAAACTCGTCTGCAAGCAGGATCTTCCAGAAGAGGAGAATGAACCGATAGCCGAGGACGAAAATCAGCTCCTGGAAACTAAACCTGGCATTAAGCGAGACACGAGTATCAGCAATATTTTAGATGCCTATGCGGAACCAACTTCACACGAAACCGCACAAAGTCCCAATTCAAACGATGCGCAGGACCCGCAGCAGTCTCAGGAACAGTCTCTGGAAAGTCTTGAGCTGAGCGTTCCTAAAATGGTAATTGAGAAACAAGAAAACGTCAACTTTTCCCTTCCTACTCAAAGCCCGCATCTGTTGTTGGGGGCTGGACATTCTGACTTGACACACGAGCGTGTGCCTGAAAAATCGCGTCCTGCGGCTTCGTCTAATGATTCTACGTTGCACCATGGGTCCCCCGAATCTGACCAGATAGCCTTGGGCAGTGGGATTGACACATGTGAGGATCAGTCTTCTCCCATGGTTAACCCTGAGAGTGAATCGAAAGAAGTTTTTGAAAAGGAATCTGAGAACGCTGAAAACCAAGACATTGACTCTAAAGTCAATGACTTCGAGCCTGACGAAATTGTCGCTGAGGAGAAAGGTGCAGCGAAGGAAACCGAAGATGATAGTGATCTCTCTAGGTCAAGTGAAGAGCTCCAGCCGAGCGTGTTGCCCGATAAAGATAATGTGATGCCCGAACAGACCAAGTTTGAATCGCCCAATGTGCCTGATAATGACATCTTGAAGGAAGCAGATATCTCTGAAGCTTCGAATGAAGTTGAGCCGCTGAATGTTGAGGAAACTGCCTCATCGCAAGAAGTGACCAAGAAACCACCCCCACTGTCAGTTGGTGACTCTCCTCTTAGAGGACTCGTTGCTAAGGAGCTGGAGAACAAAACCTCCGATAACACCTTAATCGGCAACCGGTTGTCTATGCTCAACGTTGTGAATGTCGACTTCGACAAGTCTTTGCCCACAACGCCAGACAACATGAAGTTCACCGTCAACATACCTGACAGCGTGTCTCCAGCATCAAAGAAACTGCTCTCTCCCCAAAAACCGCCCATGTTGCATCGCACTAATAGCATGAGCAAGTCGTTTTCGGTGAACAATTTCAAGAAGGTTTTTGGACGCTTCGGTAGTGAAGCTTCTGTGAAAGACTCAAACGAGCTGATTCTGTCGAAGAAAGAGTCATTCGGCAGCAGACTTCTAAAGAAAAAGCTTTCGTTTTCTGGTGACGACTCTATTTCTCACAATAACCTGTCGTCATCATTAGTGACTACGCAGAAGAAGCCCAAGCGAAAATTCTTTAAGACACTCAAGTTCATCCCCGGCAATACTGTCAAAGAAGAGGTCCCCTCCCCGGTGTACAGCGTGAGACCTAAAGTTCCATCTCCTACATTCGAGACCTTCTCTGAAGAGACCCCACCAGCTAATCTTTATACTTTACCAGACTTCGAGACGGAAGACGACGGATTCCTGGATTTGTTGACGAAATTTGACGAGGTAGAGAAGAAGGCCGAGTTGGAAGATGAGCTTATGAGAAATAAACCCAAGGCCAACGCTTTTTTCATGAGAGATGATGAGTTGACCAAGGCGCAGATTGCCGACCAGCAGAGAAAAGATCATCACAGCTCTGACGATTCCCTCCCAGAAACACTGAATGAGAATAATGACGATGAAAGGGAGGCAAATGACAGCTCCGAGATGAAGTCAGATATTCCTTGGTCTCCGGGATATGATGATTATGCATCTGGATTTATCACGCCTGAGACGGAACTGGGCCCCAGGAGGGTGCAATCCTTGAAGCTAGACAAGCACGAGTTGCAAGACATGTTGGACAAGAAAGCTCACAGCAACCACTTCATAAAGCACGTCAGACAAATGCGGGACATGGATCTGGTTGAGATTGTTGTGGAGCCTTTCGACCGCAACGAGAAGAATAATGAAGATCTGGTGGAGCTCAAAACAATGAACCCTATTTTGAGAGACGCAAGCATCAACAAGGGCAATCCCGCCAAGGCGGTGAAGTTCTCTAGCAAGGTGTCTATCAGTGAAACGTACCCATCGTACGTTTACAGAAGATACAACAAGTCCGTGACACAGTATTACCTCACAGAAAACGGCGAGGTGAACAAGATCAAGAACGAGTTAAACGCCTACAAATGCTACGAGATGTTGGTGCACGAAAAGTCTCAGAACAATACCCAATTCTTCTACTAGAAGATGCATTTATACATAATTACACCAAATTCATTTCTTTCATGCATTGATTTAGCTGCCACGGTATGTAGAGTAGCTGTGGTTGGCCAAGAGTAATGGCACGTGGTAGTGATTATCTGGAGGGTCCTCAACTTGAAACACGATCTCCACGAAAGGGAAGAATGTCCTGCTATTGCTGTTCAACTCGTGGAAGTACTTGCCAGTCAAAAATTTGATCTTATAGATCCCAGGCTTGAGGTCCTGCCATTTGGCCTGGTTTATGCCGACCTTAGATGCTGTGGATGCGTCCAATTGCGGGTTTACTACCCAATTCTTGATTCTGCCGTCGTTGTCGGTTTTGCTCATAGCGAAAGGTGTTTCTGGGGCTCTGAGCTCGTAAGCATCTTCGGAGCCCTTCTCAGTGACAAGCGGCCCTATGTGGTAAATGGAGCATGTGACGCCTTTGGCTGGCTTGCCCAAGCAAGTATCCAAAATATGGCAAGTAATCGGATCGACAGACATGGTGAATGTGGTAGTCTGAGATATGGGGCCGACCTTGAATAAATAGGCGATAAGGTGGGGGTGATGTGCAGGCTTCGGTGATGGCCGAAGTTAGTCTAGCACAATGATCAGGGCTTCCTCGAATGGAAGATTTGGACTATTATCCACATCTGTGTCATTTTGAGTTGAGTGATCTGGGGTAAATGTATGGAGTCTCGGGGTGTGGTGCATCTTTGTTTCATGCTGTGTAGAATCAGAGTCAGATTCCTCTATGACTTCCATGTTGAAGCTGTCTAAGACTGAAAATGCCTGCGGCACCTGGCTCGCAGGATCAGCAATACGTAGCTGTCTCTTCTCTAGTCTGTGCAAATAATCTCTTTTCGAGAATTTTGGTTCTCCTGATTCTTGCCGTTCAGTTGGATGCGCTGGTACAGGCTTATACGTCCAAGGATGTCGTAGGTGCTTCCTGGTATTCAAGATCTGTTTCCAAAAGTCGATCTCAACTGCTAGAGCTGGCCCTCGAGACAAAAGTCCGAGTCGTTCTCCGACGATCTGTCGCAGATAGTCCTGGAAAAACAGAACATGGCCCACAATCTCTACCAACGAGTTTTCATCAAAATCCTCATACACACAGCTTGCCAAAATTTTGATGTTGATGTGTGATACATCGCCCGAGCAGTCGTCGAGTGTTATGATGTAAAAGTTGTTAGGGTTCGTTCTGCCCTTCGTATCGTAGTTCTTATACACGTACGAAAGTACGCGTCCAAACACTTTGATCGTTTTTATGGGAAAGTTGTTGACCAAGACACAGCCCTTAGCATGCTCCTCGAGACCCTGGACACCGTATACCTCAAGCATGGTCTTGGCTTTAAGCACATCTCGAATCGCCAAAGGAACTATTTTATCTGCAGTGGGGGCCAAGTGGAATAGTTGTGGCGAGTAGAAGGTTTTGCCCCATTTCCGGAGAGCAATGTGATTTTGCCCGGGCGCTATATCTCGTCGGAGCGCCATACCATTTCTATTAAGTAGTTGTTGATGTGCGCATAAAAAGTATCTCTGTTTTGATGTGAGGAGGTGTAGTAGATTCATTTTGGTGGCAATAAGCAACGAGGCGTTTGCGGTGTTTCCAGTTTCTTAATTGGGGGCTTTTTGTAATATTTTCTAGAAATTTTAAGACTATGTGGTATAAGGGTATTCCCACTGGTAACTTACTACCACTCGCTGTCTTTCGCAGCCACAACTAAGAAAGGTGAGCTCCGCTAGTACACCCAGATAAGTGAAAGTAGGGAGTCCCTCGAAGCCCCCTAAATGTTCAGACTTCGAACCGTTCTTCCAGGCGTTCTATTAAATTTGTTAAGAGTAACATATCTAGTCTTTGTCTCAGATGCATCCATCCGGGACAAAGGGCCACCCAGTTCCGAAAGAGTACTACACAAGCATTTTTTAAAACGGTGACTGATGGTAACTCAGCTGCCAACATGTGAACGCAAGCTCAATTCTAGATCAGAAACCCTCTTTTATTCCTTCAGTAGTGCATCTATGCGACTTATCGGACCTGATGGTCTCAACACTCCGTCAATCACAGCAAGCAAAAAAGCAACTGTCTAATTATAAACTCTGTCTCGTCGTTCACTCCTCGAATCAACACACGAGGATGATCAGCCTGGCTTCAGGTTCGAAATCAAGATTTTCCGGCATATGGTACTGTCCATAGTAGTAGTTGTGCTCTAGATGAGATGAGCTTCACTTGCAAGCCTACCTAAATGTCGTTGTTTGAAGTGAAGGGCTGGAATCTTAAGGCCGATAAGGTCGCTGTAGGAGGAACCGATAAACCTGAAAAGAACAAATCGAAGAAAAAGGAGAAAAAGAACAGGAAAAGAAAGCTAGACCAGGAGGTTCAGGCAGAAACAGCTGCAGCTGAGGATGAAGCAGAAGCAGAGGCCGAGGTGCCAAAAAAGCAAAAGACCAATGAAACGAAAGCTTTGAAAAAGCATGACACCAAGCAAAAGTGGAGTTCGGACGAATCCCTCAAGAAGCTGACAAAAGAAGATCTTCCCAAGGAGTCTGTATCTTCCAAGGAAACCTCGTCCATCGCTAGGGATTCGGAGACAGAGAGAAAGCTCACTCCATTGCAACAGAAAATGATGGCCAAGCTCTCTGGCTCCAGGTTCCGCTGGATCAACGAGCAACTTTACACAACCACTTCAGAGAACGCATTGAAGCTTGTCAAAGAACAACCTGCTTTGTTTGACGAGTACCACGAGGGGTTCAGATCTCAAGTTCAGCTGTGGCCTGAAAACCCAGTTGACGTTTTCGTGGAACAGTTCAAAGCCAGATCTAATAAGCCAGTGAATGCTCCTGGTGGATTGCCTGGTCTTCCCGATAAATGCATTGTCATTGCTGACATGGGCTGTGGAGAAGCCCAATTGGCTTTGGATATTCAGAACTTCGTGAAAGAGCATAACCAGAAAGGACAGAAAAAGAAGGGCAAGTTTCATGATCGCAATGGTCCAGCTAAAACTTTAAAGGTGAAGACCCACAGTTTCGACCTCAAAAAGGCCAACGACAGAATCACAGTCGCTGACATCAAGAACGTTCCAGTAAAAGACGAGTCTTGCAGCATTGTGGTGTTCTGCTTGGCCCTTATGGGTACCAACTTCTTGGACTTTATTGAGGAGGCTTACAGAATATTAGCCCCCAACGGAGAGCTCTGGATAGCCGAGATTAAATCCAGGTTTACTGAGCTGACCAACGCAAAGACCAGAGTTGCCGATGACGTCGGCTCGGAGTTTGTGGAGTCGCTCAAGTTGCTTGGTTTCTTCCACAAGAAGACTGACAACGACAATAAGATGTTCACGAGGTTTGAGTTCTTCAAACCCTCGAAAGAGATAATAATGCAGAGAAAGGCGAAGCTCGAGAAGAAGAAGAAGTTCATTGAGCAGGAGACGCAAAAGGAGGAGCTTGACCAGAAACGTAAGGACAAGGCCGAGGGTGAGTGGTTGTTGAAGCCCTGTATCTACAAGCGGAGGTAAATTCAGGAAGCATTTGCATTGCAATTTTTAGCATCGATTAATTTAAGACGTCAATTCTTCATAAACAGGCTCATCATTCCTCTAGTTTACTCTTACACAAGTTCACCATTTTACAGTGCTTGATGACTGCGGCTTGCAAAGCCAGCATGCCACATCTCAGGGCTTGTAGTGCGCGCCCTATGACCTCACCAAACTCTACTGGTCGTAAACTTAGCAAGACTTAATGCAAGCCATGGTCACGGCTGCCCGAATTGGCGGAATCCAAGATTTCTGTGGTGCTATCGGTATGTGTGTGTGGTCACGTGATAACCCAATCGGGAAGGTGACGCCAGCATGAGCTGCAAGTTTGACATACTTTCGCACATCAGCCAGCAGAAATGCTAAAGATGTAATGGCTGCGAAAAAAAAAGAGGTCCTGGCTGGAATCCCAAAAAGAAAGTGCCCAGCTTTCCAGCCACGGCGCCATATATGAGGATAAATCCCAGATTCGGTGAATTCTCAGATTTCTTCCCCAACTTTAGACTCAACTAATTCGATAAAACTTTGACCATCTTGCAGCCCCAATGGATTTCTACGAACCCACGCTTTTGTTTAGGCAAAACGCCATCAAGAGAGACCTGGTCTCCCTGCTGAGTTCCTACTACGGCTCCGACAATGACTCGTCGGTGACTCTCCCTTCACATCACTCCAACAGGTCCAGAACTCTGTGGCTCTTAAACCACGACAACGCTCTGGACACACAAATCCTCAACAAGGCGTGCTCCTTGAACAGAGTCAACATCAAGCTGAATTACTGGAAGATCCCCGACAACAAAATGGACTTGACAGCACTAGCGACCAGCAACGTCGATTCAGCGTCGCCGCTTTTAGCCATTTCTAGTGCTCAGGCGGAAAACAATCTCTTTATCTATGAGCTCGATGCCGTCAACCACTACTTGACTCACCACACCACCATCTCGTTGCCCAACATCCACGCTCTCTCGTGGGTGCCAAATCAGAAATCCCGATTTCTTGTCTCGGGAAATAGCAAGGGCTACGCCCACCTTGTTTCGGTGCCTCTTCCTCATACATTCACAGGTGAACCAGAGGGAGAAGAATGTGCTGAAATCGTCAAACGCTTCAACCACCGCAAGCACCTCAAGTCCGTCAACAAGAACCCCTCCGCCCATACCCATACCACCACATGCATTTCAGAGCTCGGTTTCACCGCAAACGACAAATTGGTCTCCATATACGACAACACCTTATTTGTATGGGACATGAACGACTGTGAGGCCTCTGTCAAGCCCCGTCCCGCTGGAATCCTGGTGATTCCGGGCATCAAGAGTTTCGATACTACGCCTCAGCAGGTCAACGATCCCTACACTTTGGGTCTCTGTGGCTCTTTTGGTATCTCCCTCTTTGACTTTAGAAGCAGAGGCCACAATGTGCCCAGCTCCTCGCTCCATGCAACGGCAACACCTCGCCAGCTTTCTGCCAATTTGCTTAGATGGTGTCCAACAAACGAATACGTCATGGCAGCTGCTCATGGTGATGGTGTAGTCAGACTCTGGGATCTTCGAAAGCAGGACACTTTCGCCAATTTGACTGGCCACAAGAACAAGACAGTCACATCGCTCGAGTGGAATGACAACGACATTTTTACAGGAGCCAGTGACGGAAATATCATTCATTGGGACTTGTCAAGTGGCCTTGAACCTACAGACGACATTGCATCCCACTCAGAGAAATTCCAAACATGCTCAATGAAAGAAGGTATTTCCAGCGTTTCCTTCGACACCGTTAGCAACACCATGGTGGATGCTGTGAGCGAGAGACAATGTGGCACGTTGCTTCCAGCTCTGAACAATAGAATTGTGGGAATGTGCCGGGTGAGAGATCTGGACAACGACCTGAGTGACTGTAAAATTGTCACCATCGATGGCTCCTCCTTCCTTGGATTGCACTCCAAGATATACGATGCAGTGGAGAATACTAGCAGCGAAAAGCACTTCTACACCGCCGAGGACATCGACTTGATGCTGAAGGAGGAATTGTCGAATGCTACACTCATTAACTCAAACGACAGCTTGACGCAGCCATTGAACATCCAGAGAAAGTACTCTCACTCAAAGACAAACACAGAGTCTTCCATTCGTACCGACGACTTCAATTTCAATTTTGGCTTTGGCTTGGACGAAGTGATATCGCTTCACTCCGTGGACTCTGAACCAAGCAAGTCCCACTCCAGCGCTTCGCCCAACTCGTCGGTCACAAATAACGACTCCAACTATACGCTTTCGACGGTTGCCACGGTGATCGACTCTCCAACACAGACACACACACACGCCAAAAAGTCGCTGTTGGTATTTTTAGATACTGGCCTCGAAAAGATCTGTTTAGATTTCTCAAACAGCAACCAGGTCACGGCTACATAGGAAATAGGCAAGGGATAAGACGGTAGATACTTCACGTAGTGGCCAGGCATTGTTTGCTGCAAAATGCAATTGCGGCCGTTGATGATAAATAGTTGAGAGATATGTAGGGCCTAGGCGTTTTTCTGTTGGTGATAAATCAAACCGATGCCGAAAGTCTGAGGGCATTACTAATTAAACTGCAAGTTGCATTGATTTTTGTTCAAATACTTGCTATGCTATCTGTATGGCTCAGGCTAGATGATACATAAGTGAAGACTTCGGGCTGTGATATGATATTTCTGTAAATACAAGAAAGTGTAGTCTCCTCTTTCCTGGTATATAAACGGCTTAAATCCTCCATCATTTGCCCGTCCCTCAGACTTCTCCTCAAGTTTGAGTTTGTCAGACCAATGACCCAAAGCCTCTTTGGATAAAAAGCTGGCCGTAAAGGAACTCGCCGCCTAGAGCTCCAAAAGCTTACAAAGCTACTCTCCACAATTCCTCACTCAATGCGCCATATTCCGTTCAACAAGGGGCCTAGTCTCGAAGTCTATAGCACTGGAGTTCAAATCTCCAGACCAAAAACGCAGTTCATAAAAACTTCTTCTCTCTAATACTCTTTCCGGTAATCCAAAATCTGCTGGCACTTGGCCGGGAAGCTTGTGCTTTATGGCTGTGGGCTGAAGGACTTCTCAATGCGGTATTTTGCAGCCAAAGTGAGGGTGCTATTTCGAGACATGAGCCCGAAACCCAAAAATTTGAAGATCTTTCACAGAGCCATAATTTCTACTCCCTCGGATCCAACAACATTTCTTAAATATCCCGCCTTATCGCCCCGTATACGCTGTGTCGTCTGCACAAAGCCACACCATTCACTAACATTCGCACCCAGTAGGTGCAGCGATAAGGAGTAAGCAAACGGGGGCCAGGACTCGAAAGTGCTACAAACACGAAACTCGAAGTCACACCGCTTTTTCTGAAATAGCTGAAAATGGAAATAGAATTATACAATAGTGCTGGATTTGACTGCAATTTCTCTTAACGATACATAGTCATTCTACGCTTCGCCCTAAAATAGGCGGATGTGTACTTGTCACGTGATTCATGGTGAATCACAAACGGAAGGCGTTCTGTAGACCATGGTTTTGGAAATTCGAAGGCCAAGTCGTGTTCGGAACACGATTTATTAAGCTAGCCATACATAAGTACCCTCACACGGGAAATAAAGCCCTCATAAGAACTACCCCGATGAGCCGAACCACCAGTTGCTATAAACCCGTGCACCGCGGCCACCAAAAGATAATCGTCCTCAGTGAAAGAAATCTATTGCTTTTTACACCCAACGTTAAGATACCTAAAACCTCAGCGTTTCGAAAAACGGTTCTTACACAGAGTCCCTGGCTTCTATTCTCCAATCTCCCGCTAGAATCGACCTTTTACCGGAAAAGCCTGTCTACTATCCCACCGCCTTTTTTTCCACGTTTTCCTCATAGGGCTCCCCTACATTGACTTCACCGGACAAACTTTTGGATGACTAAAGTCAACGTCAAAGTAGTGGCTGCCGAGTCATTATACAAACGTGATGTGTTCCGGCAGCCTGACCCCTTTGCGGTGATCACCGTGGATGGGGATCAGACCATCACCACGAAAACAGCCAAAAGAACGTTGAATCCATACTGGAACGAGTCTTTTTTGCTCAGTGCCTCCGAAGACTCCATTTTGGCAATTCAGGTTTTTGACCAGAGAAAATTTAAAAAGAAGGATCAGGGGTTTTTGGGCGTTGTTAACGTGCGTGTGGGTGATGTCATTGATTTGTCATTATCGGGCTCCGAGGAGACTATCACCCGAGACTTGAAAAAATCTAATGAAAATTTGGCTGTCAGTGGGCGTGTTATCATTGTTTTGAGCCATAACACCAACTCCTCGTCTGCTGCTCCGGCTACTAATGGTGCCACAGCCTCAGCCCCTAGAGCATCTTCATCCGCCCGTAACTCTGTTCCTAACTCGACACATGCCGCTCCACTGGCTCCTCCTGCTGCTAGCAGCAACGGTAACGGTACTAGCGAGCAGTTCACTAAGCAGTATTCCTCGTTCGAAGACCAGTACGGAAGATTACCGCCCGGATGGGAAAGGAGAACAGACAACTTCGGCCGTACCTACTACGTGGATCACAACTCCCGAACCACCACCTGGGAAAGACCCACCTTAGAACAGAGTGAAACAGAAAGAGGCCAACAAAGAGAAAACCACACTGAGGCTGAAAGAAGACAGCATCGTGGCAGAACGTTGCCTGGTGAAGCTCCTCAGTCGCCTACGATGCCTTTTGCAAGCTCATCCACAAGTAATAATGTCACAGTGAACTCGACCGGTGCAAACACGCCTGTGAGTCCCGCTGCTGCTGTCTCCATGGCTGCTACTGGCGGCACTACGAGAGGCTTGGGCGAATTGCCTACCGGGTGGGAACAGAGGTTCACCAACGAAGGCAGGCCCTATTTCGTCGACCACAATACGAGAACAACCACATGGGTTGACCCCAGAAGGCAACAGTACATTCGTACTTTTGGTCCAAACACCACTATCCAGCAACAGCCTGTGAGTCAATTGGGCCCATTGCCTTCTGGCTGGGAGATGAGATTGACCAACACGGCCAGAGTGTATTTTGTGGACCACAACACAAAGACTACCACTTGGGACGACCCCAGATTGCCTTCCTCTTTGGACCAGAACGTTCCTCAGTACAAGCGTGATTTCAGAAGAAAGGTGATTTATTTCAGATCGCAGCCAGCGTTGAGAATTTTGCCTGGTCAATGCCACATCAAGGTGAGAAGAGATCATATCTTTGAGGACTCTTACCAGGAAATCATGAGACAGACTCCCGAGGACTTGAAGAAGCGTTTAATGATCAAATTCGATGGAGAAGAAGGTTTGGATTACGGTGGAGTTTCCAGAGAGTTCTTCTTCTTGTTGTCCCACGACATGTTTAACCCATTCTACTGCCTTTTCGAGTACTCGTCTCACGACAACTACACGCTACAGATCAACCCCAACTCGGAGATCAACCCAGAGCACTTGAACTACTTCAAGTTCATTGGAAGAGTTGTGGGCTTGGGTGTTTTCCACAGACGTTTCTTGGATGCTTTCTTCGTTGGCGCATTGTACAAGATGATGTTGCGCAAGAAGGTCAATTTGCAAGACATGGAAGGTGTTGATGCCGAATTTTACAGATCCTTGCAGTGGATCCTTGACAATGATATTACCGACATTCTTGACTTGACATTCAGCGCTGAGGACGACAAGTTCGGTGAGATTGTTGAGGTTGACTTGAAGGAAGGCGGACGAAACATCGAAGTGACTGAGGAGAACAAGGCTGAGTATGTTGAGTTGATCAGTGAATGGAAGATCCACAAGAGAATCGAATTGCAGTTCCAAGCATTCATTGACGGGTTCAACGAGTTGATTCCTCAAGAGTTGGTGAACGTTTTTGATGAAAGAGAGTTGGAATTGTTGATCGGTGGTTTGGCAGAGATTGATATCGAGGACTGGAAGAAGCACACAGACTACAGAGGCTACCAGGAGACCGACCAGGTTATCCAGTGGTTCTGGCAGTGCATCAAGGAGTGGGATTCCGAACAGAAGGCCAGGTTGTTGCAATTCACCACCGGTACATCTAGAATTCCTGTCAATGGTTTCAAAGACTTGCAGGGTTCTGATGGCCCAAGAAGATTTACTATTGAGAAGGCCGGTGAGCCTAACCAATTGCCCAAATCCCACACCTGTTTCAACAGAGTGGATTTCCCACCATACACAAGCTATGAAAGCATGAAGCAGAAGCTCACGCTTGCCGTTGAAGAAACCGTCGGATTTGGCCAAGAGTAAGCTGGAAGAAAAAGAGGCTTTGTCATACACAAAATAGCTTATTTGCCAGGATCTTTTGAAATTGAAAGAAGCGGGAAGAAAAATTCAGTTCTTTTTTCCCGCGCTTGGGATTGAATTCGATAAAAGACATGACGATTATACGGGCTGCGATATTCTGCGATGGGGTAAAAAAGCGGCTTCTTGATCCGCATGAACCCGTATCCGTCTAGGAAAAACGTATTCATACCGGTCCAGACCTGCCAGTTACATTGTCATTTGATAGTCACGATTAATAAACACCATTATTCGAGTGCCTTCTTTGTAGTAAGTAGGCCCAGACCTTTTGCAGATAAGAGATAAGTCTGTGTAGAGCATCCGCGCCGCATTAGGGAGTGGATGGGTGGTGATTTTGCAAAGTGGAGAAGCATGGAACAAAGCCAAAATATGTCGTTGGATTATGTACGTCTCAGCCCTCCCCTATTAGTGACAGCTTAGTAATTTGGCTGAAGTGACCGGCGCTCCCCTCACAATGCCACAGTATAAAAGCAGCCCTGGATCTGGCCACTTGCAAGTCCACCATTACCAACTCCACAATGCCAGATCTTTTCGACAACTTCTTTGGTAAAATCTCCACCAAATTAAACGGCGGCAAAACCACGCCCCACTATGGCGGCTCTTCCAGGGTAAACACAGGGCCTTTCTATAGCTATCACATGAATGGCACCAATAACAAATACTGGATGACTGATGAAGAGATGGCAGAATCGCGGAAGACCGCTCAGGAATGGCGCAGGTTCAGCGAGACAAAGGCCAGAATGGGGTCTGTGGGTTCGATGAATTCGGAATCAGATGGCGACCAGTCCCGCAAGAATAGCGTGGCTTGATAACTTTACCCTAGGTGAGAAAGTATTCCTTTTGATGAGGCAGGACCTTATTGGGCATAACCGCAAATAGTCTAACGATGATTAAACAGATTAAATATAGGCAAATGTTCCACTGAAGTAGGCATTTCAGGTGGTGGTGCTAGAAGCAACAGCAGTTTCTGCGAAACCACAGCTGGTTCTTTCTCCTCTCTGCAAAACTCGATGTGTCAGAGTGGTTGTCGCCAGCGGCGGGCGGCGGCTGGGCATGCTGGTTTTTCTGTTTGTAGGCTCTTCGGCTCTGTTCATCGGTGATGGAGTTGTAGTTTGGGTGGTTTAACGATTGCGACTTGGTGAGGCGTTGCTGCGACGAGTTGTTAGGAAGCCCGCCAGAAAGCTTGTCCTGGTTGCCGGGACGTTTCTGAACGTTCACCACGTTGTTGGTGTTGTTTGCTTTGCGTCTTTGCTGCGGAGGGTGGGGGTTACCATAGCCGTGGAGGTTGGCTTTTTTGTTTAACGCAGCGTCCCAGCCACGGCCGCCATTGAGATCCATCCAATCATAGTGGCCATCTTCGGTGGCATCGATCAGCTGAAGCGCCTTCTCCATGAGACCCACAAGGTAGTCGTAGTCTGGTTCCTCGTCGAACTTGAGGTTCCGCACATATGTCAAATACTGGGCAAACTGAATGGGGAAACCTTGGCAAAGATCGTTCACCAGGGTACTCTGCTTCTTCATACCAATGCGCTCGTACTTTTGCTTGTTCGTGGGCGCTTTGAGTCCCTGCCAGGGCAACAGGCCACGAAGAAAGTACATAAAAACGTGCCCAAGCGACTCCAAATCGTCTCTTCTCAGCTGCTCACGCCCTAAGTGCGTATTGATGGACATGTAACGAGCGGTGCCACTCAAGGCCTTCTTCTCTCTGTAAGGAATGTGGGATTTAGTCTTGGGGTCTCTGTACTGTTTGGCCATACCGAAATCCACCACGTAAACCTGGTTAGCTTCCGGGGTGTCGGGCTTTCCAATGAGAAAGTTGTCGGGCTTGACGTCCCGGTAAATCAAGTTTTGCTCGTGGATGCCCTGGACTCTCTGAATCATTTGCTTGGCCACCTGGACCACCGTCTTGACCGAGAATCTGCGTCCGCACCAGTCGAACAAGTCCTCGAGCGAAGGCCCCAATAGGTCTATCACCAAGATGTTATGAACGCCCTCCTGGCCGAAGAAATACGCCTTGGGCACTCCTGGGACGTCGTTGAGAATTCGGTACGACCGATACTCGTCTCTCAATTGCGGAGCTTCACACTTGCGGGGCTCGAACTTGATAGCCACCTGCTGGTTGTTGAGAAGGTTGATGCCCTCGAAGATAATGCCGAAAGACCCTTCGCCGATCTTGCTGCCCACTTTGTAGTGGACTCCGACTCTGCTGGAGCTATTGGATTGGGCCATGTTTGGGTTGTCTCTTTAGGTATTTCTAGCGTCGGAGTATCCGAGCGCTGCTTGGTTGAGAGAATATGGGGTGTTTGTGCTGTGTGACGTCGGGGTCGGTGGACTTTTGCTGTTTACCCTGGTGATATTTTCGTGCTATCGCAACTGGTGTTGGTTTTTTCTGGTTTTTTTGAAACACCTTCCGGCACACAGTGGGGTACCAGCACCCTGGGGGAGAACGAAAAAGGCAAGATAAACTTGCCGTGGTCTACGAGGGAGAACTGAGGTTGGAAGCATTGGGATTTTTGGAATCGGGCTTTTTAAAACCACGTTTTCGAAGCTCAGTCTTTGCGAGATTTCGTCCCAGCAAGGAAGGCGCCAGAGGACGTCAATGCGGAAAGTAGATAACGCTTTTTTTTGAAAAAAAAAGCTGAAAAATGCTTCGTGCCGTGAACTTTAGGAGCGATGGATGTTTCTCTCAAGCTTCTACGTGTCTGTTGGTGATTTATGTTGACATTGCCGTGGTACAAATGCCTCTAAAGAACTACTAACACGAAGATGTGGGGAACGTTCTCTGATATTTTGCAACAGTCACTATTTTGTGCAACTCAACTCAATCTGTCATATTTTTGCTTTTAAATTCTTCTTTCTGATTAATCATAAGATTTGTGAATAGAGATTCTCTTTGAGTTCGTGGCGCAATTGTCTGATCGCTGGTTTGCGATTTGCAGCCATTGCGCTCATTTGCATGTCAGTTATGGATCTGCTCTACTTCCATGCGACGTAAAGTTTTTTGGAATCGGTAAAATTTTAGATGTATCGATGGAGCAAAGGGATTTTCAAAATGTTACCATTTACTTTGTAACGACTTTGCAGAATTTACTAAGGGACAGCGGTGTAGACTTCATGTTTACAGGCGGTGTCAACCAGATAACTCCTGGAAGTCGCGGAGACGAGGCCATTGTAGGTAAACTGTGCCTCAAAAGAATCATAAAACTTTAGCGAAGATGTTTGAGTTTTCACTCAAGAGTGGCTCACAAAATCTGGCCACACCGAAAGTGTCGGAAGACCAAGCTCAAAGAAGGCATCATAAGTGGTCTGACAACCGGTATAAAGTTGATTCAGTTACATTTGGGAAGAAGAATATAGCTTATTTGAAGAATGCAAATACACCTATAGAAGGGCAAGCTCGTCTTATTAATAATAAGCCTCTGTTGAAGGCAGGTACCCCACATCAAGGATACGTGAACTTCAGTAATTATGAGCTAGAATCGATATGAAAAAATTGTTGCCTAAAAATTCAGAAGAAAGAGTCGCTCATGGGGACAGACGAAAACAAAACACGACGTTCTGAAGTTTTCCATCAATTTTCATCGATTTAAATCAAGGCAAACTTTTCATAAACTGCAAATCGCTCATGTGATCCTTAATTCATAAGGCTTGAAATTGAATCGAATTTTGTTTCACTTCACGATTTGTCCTTTGAAGAAATTAGTCAGCGACAGCAGTTGAAAACAAGCAACAGTCACGAACATGAGCTCCTTCGATAAAAACCTTACATATATCTTTGCTTTTGGAGATATCAATTTAAAATGAACAATTTGGACAGCACGGAATCAGAACGTTCGTATTTAAATGTCCAAGCATACGTCTAGGTCATTATGATGTTCATGTGAAGAACGAATATTCTACGACTACTAGACCAACCAAAATTTGCAAAACTCAACTCTTGACAATCTCCATAGTCTTTTTGAATAATCCAAGTCTTTTTTTTCACAAAAATGGCCGTCTCTGGTTCTGCACCACTGCCAAACCTACCATCTTCTTAATCGCGCTCTCAAAAACTTCAAGTGCTACTCCTCACCATGTCAGAAAATGAGAGATTTCTCCCTGGGTCGCAGGTTTTGGCGTACCATGGCCCGCTTGTATATGAGGCGAAGGTGTTGAAGTTTCGAGAGAAAGGAAAGCTATTTGTGGAAATTGGAGAAGGACAAAGTGAACCGATAGAGAACAACAAGATACCGTTGTTTCTCCAAGACGGCGATGCCTACTTCCTACATTACAAAGGATGGAGTGCCAAATGGGATGAGTGGGTATCCAACGAGCGTGTCATGGAGTTTAACGACGACAACTTGGGATTATCAAGAGAACTACGAAACGCTCGTAAACGGGGAATAGATCGGTTGGATCCATCCAAAGAGAAGAGCGATCTTGTGAAAGAGGAGCCCAGAGAGAAGAAAAAGCGGAAACTGCCGTCAGTGGCTCCTCTGCTGGCGGTTTCCAATGGAAGCACAGAATACCGGTCAGCATCGAATGGCCAAGTGAGAAAGAGACTGAAACAGGAGCACAAGGGGCCAATGTACGAAATCATGATGCCATTGCGGCCCAAATTAAAATGCATGCTTGTGGACGATTGGGAGCTCATGACCAAGGATCACAAACTTATAGACTTGGAAACAGCAGTGCCGGTCAGACAGCTTCTTGAAGACTTCTACGAGTTCCAGAAAAAGAAGGTGAGTGCAGACATGCAAAGAACCGTAAAAGAGGCGGTGGACGGCCTTGCAGTGTACTTTGACAAGCAGCTTCGTTTTAATTTGCTTTATCGTTTCGAAAGACTTCAGTACAGCCAGCATTTGGAGAAAGACCCTACGCTCAATGCCACAGATCTTTACGGAGTGGAGCACCTTCTCCGACTCCTTGTCATACTCCCGGCGCAAATTGCCCAGACCAACGCAAACAGCATCACTGTGAACACTCTCATGGCACAAATGAGAGATTTAAGCACATTCATCGACGAGCATATCAGCACGTACGCCAGTACGTACATGAACGCCAGTCCTTCTTATGACCGGCTAGCAAGGGGCGCCTAGAACTGAAGTGGCTACAAAACAGCATCTCGTAAATCATTTATTCATCGGCACATAAACATAAAGCGTACAATAGTGTCATAGAAGCGTAACAGCAGGTCATTCGATACCTTTACAAGGGAATAGCCTTGTAGTCGACCTCGACCATTGGATTCTCGTTGTTGCACTTCACTTCCAACTCCAACTTCCAGTGCCTGTTGTACAAGTCCTCCTCTTCCTCGCTGAAGCCATGGTGGCCCTCATCCTTGAACTTCCACACAATGTTCTTGGGCGACTCTTCCATGACAGCCTTGCCAAAGTCCATCTGGAAACCGGAGCACTTGGCCATTTCTGCCATCAAGTGACGCTTGATGTGGTGTTGCAAGTTGCGTCTAAACTTTCTTGAGTTTTTGTTCATGGTGGGCTTGATTTTTTCCATGTTGCCCTTGATCTCCTTCATGATGAACGGAGGGTAGTACTGTAAATGAGCGTGGCAGTAGTCGAAGTCGTTGTCCCATGTTTCGTCACGGATGTACGACTCAAAGGCCACGACGTCGTCAAAGTCCTTTCTTGGAGGAGGTTTCAAGATCTCCTTCAATGAGCCGTCCTCACTTTCGATGGAGGTGATAGACAGTGACCTGGACTTGGGAACGGGGCCAAGGTGCTCAAGCTTCTCGAGTCTGTCGAAGTCCAATTCGAGCACCTGGTTTTTCTTAGATTTGACCATGATCGATGTGGGTAGTTAAAGCGGAAGTTAGGTTCTTCGTATCACAATGGGTGTCTTCAGAGTGGGAATATCTAGCTTGCTAGATATTTGAGTTTCTGGAGAGATGGGTTACAAAAGGACGGGGACGGCCTCTTTATATAGTGGGAAAGTGGGTCTCCGGCTTCGGCCAGAAGTGGAAACCAATAGTGCCATGCACCAGTCACTCCACCAACTCCACATTCCAGGTGCCGAACAACGCAAAAAGAAATCCCGCCGGGCGAGCGACCCAGACTGGTGTGGCAATTTGAACAGCTGGAGTTTTGGAAAAATTAGGCTTTTTTTCGTTTCATTTCCCACGCCCACTTCCACTCAATTGTCTCTCACACGGCTGAAGCCATGGACTCGCAGGTGTTGAGTGGATTTCGCAGCCATTGAGGATGCGACACAGCGCTCGTTTTGCACCCAAAACGCCCACCAGCGGTCGGATAAACCCAGCGTTTCCTTGACAATTGGCCCCATTCGGCCACCGCCGCACATGAAGGAATTTGAACGTCCAGCATTTTCCAAATCACCAAATCACAATTCCCAGCGTTGGGCTTTTCTGTCTGGTGAGGGTGTCACGCACCTGCACTGGTGGAGCCAGGGGCAGATGGGGAACCTGCCTGGGGAGTCCGAAAACCTGGGGATGGTGCGATAGGCTGGGCGTGGGGGCAGCGATTGGGTGGTTTTTTTCCGTATTCCTCCGATGGGGTGACTTCGAGGTTTGTGTTTCTTGGTTTTTGGTGTTGAGCTTTTGGTCGTTTTTGGTTATTTTGGTAGTGTGACGCTTTGCTGTTTTGCTGTTAGGCGTCTCGTGAGGTGGTCTCGTGAGAGGCTGGGTCTGCTGTGGAGAAGACGAGGGGACGCAGTGGGGACAGATGGGGACAGACGGGGACTGAAAAGAAATGTCTAAAAAGAAGAATCCCCTAGAAAGCAAGAAACAGAAAGGGCCGTGGATTTTGTGATTTTGTGATTTTGGTTTTGGTCGCTGGGTGGCGGAGGTTGATTGGCTGCAAATGCGTGGAACCAGAGCCCTTTGTCTGCTTTCCGAAAACGGTCCACTTTGCTCCCAGCTTTGACAATTAACAGTGGGAGCGATCTTGGCGGTTTTCTGGCACGTTCACTGCGAAGACGTGGGGCCGTCTGGCCCCACCCAGAGCCCCTATTGATTTGACGGCAGGGAAGAAATCAGTTGAAAAAAGCCACTGCTGATTTGATGGGTGGGCAGAATCAGTTGAAAAAGGAGACAAAAATCTAGAGCGTTCGAGTGGCTTTGGTGGATGGACGTGCGGTTAAGTTTTGCAATGGCAGACTTTGCTTGTCCGAGTTATTGAAAAGAAGCAGGCTCTTCTTATCAACCCACGTGCCTGGTGCAAAGCCAACTCACTAGAAGCTGGTCGTAAATGCACTGTCGACTGGCTTGTGGTTCAACGGTGTATTGTGGGTGCGCCGTTTAAGCTCATACTACACCCTGTGATGCTAGTGAGGAAACAAATGAATGTGTATATTTACCAAAAGGTTCTGACATTGACTTGAGGCTATCAATTCGTTCTTTGAGGTTCACTTGAATGAGTAGGATAGATGATAAGATCGGACCTACAAGTATACCTTCGACGGTATCGCTAACTATTTATGATCACGATTTTGTAGACATGCTTATTAGCTCGTTTTATGGCTACTTGAGGTAAGATCAAGCTAGAAAATGACCCAAATTGCTGAATGCCAAAGTATACCTCGTTTGCTTGTCAAGCAAACTCAAGTACCCCAGCCGATCGAACACCTTTCATCTGAAAGCGTCATATGAAAACAGACTTCTTTCTATAATCAAAGAAAGAACGCTCCTTTCCAAAGAAAATTGTTACTATGTGAACCTATCTGTGATAAGTCCATATCAAACGAAAGCCCAGCCAATACTCCACCTCCATATCGTTTGACAAATCAAAGGCCTTTTCGCAAAGGCATGGCTATTCGATCCAGTTTTAAGCTTGGTAGTGCTTTATTAGATTCTCCAGAGAGCCCACCAATTTCCCTTTCAATTTCATTGAGTGATGTCTGATTAACGGAAATACACTCCTCAGACTTCAAAATGGCCTTTTGTTGAGCTTTTGAGGTTGTTACATCTTGAAGATGGGCTTGATGCCAAACTTCTCTCCTCTAGAAAATCTTTACCTTAAACCGCTTCTTATATCATTTACGCTTTAAGAGCCACATCTCAGGGAGTTTGGGTGTTGTCGTTCAAAGCAAAGGTCACTGCTCAATCAAAGAACCGTTTAATAAACTTTGACATTTGTAATAGTACAACCCATTCTTCAAGCTCAGATGAGGATTCTTAGCTCACCCAGTCAAGGAACAACGGGTGATATTTTGAACGGAGCCATAAGAAGGGAAGACAATGAAAAATGGAAAAAAAGTAGAAAAGTTTATTCGTGATCCATGTGCTTCTCTGAGTATGCTACCTCTTTCTACATATTTCGCAGCCAGTACCAACTCAAATCCAGCCTTCAACGAACCACAACTCCTAAAGCAACAAGCTCAATCCCATCGTCAAGTAATTCCATTCACCCCAAACTTAAGAAAACCAGCAGAAAAAAAAAAAACTAAACCAAACAGAACTCAAACCAACGCCTCGGTGCGCCTTTTTCTAGATATCAACTTTCAGCGTGCGAAAAACTCATCTCTACTCTCCATGTTCGGTGTCTACAATGGGCCCGGTGAGCCCGACAAGCCGCTAGAGATGATGACCCAGGAGGAACAGGCTGAAGTGGGTGCTAAGAAAATGATAGAGTTTATGCAATCGTGCCCAGGCAAGTCCATCATGTCTGGTGTCACTGGTTTTGGTCTTGGTGGTGTTTTGGGTATTTTCATGGCCTCTTTGGCCCACGACTCGCCCACGGCGCCAGGCAACATCAACCACTTGCCAATGAAGCAGCAGATGAAGATCATGGTAACTGACGCTGGTTCCAGAGCGTGGTCCTCGGCAAAGAACTTCGGATACATTGGTGGCATTTACGCCGGCGTTGAGTGCTGTATCGAGAGCTTGAGGGCCAAGCACGACATCTACAACGGTGCAGCTGCTGGCTGTGTCACTGGCGCTGGTCTCTCTATCAAGGCAGGCCCACAGGCAGCGTTCATTGGTTGTGCTGGTTTCGCTGCATTCTCCACTGCCATCGAGCTCTATATGATGTCTGACGCCGCCGCTCCGCCCCGCAACGACTACGATGACTGAGCCTCTTGTAAATATCCTTGTAAATTAGACAGTAATGTACATTTTGTGCTAGCACCAGTAGTAGCAGTATTCGTAAGACATGTGGCCGAGCCAGAACGACACGGCGCCGAAGGCGAGAAGCACCGCTGCGCCGGCCGCTAATTTTGTGCTCTGATCGTGGCTATTTCGCTCGGCCGGCCGGAGATGCTGTAGCCGCTCGAGCTCCTCCATTATACTGGCCTCCTTCAGCTCTTCTATTAGCGTGTCCAAATCCTGCTCGATCGCTCGAAGTTTGGCCTCGATTTTCTTGTCCACGGCTTCGTTGCCACAACTGCTACGTAGCTCCTGGATTTTCTGTTCTATAGTGTTCAATGCTGCCTGTGAGCCTGTGGGTACTAATGCACTTGACCCAACACTCACATTTCTCCTCCAAAGCGGTAGCCTGGGTGGACTTGGTGAAACCTCTGGCTCGCTCACTCGCAGCTCATTATATCCAGAAAAGAGCCTACGCCGTATGGGTGGTTCTGAAGCGAGTCTGACTGGTTCATGCTTCACTATAGTGTCTGTAGATTCGTCCGCTTTCGCTTGCAGCTTAGGCTTGTAAGGTAGGGGAAGCGGCTCGCCAAGTTGGGCCCATATGTCGCTATTTTTGCTTTTTCTGTTCATGCAACAATTTTTAAATGAATGACTGGAGTTGGATCTGGTTGTTGTTGTATTGTTGATACTCGCGCATGGTGTTTTATGTATGTCGCTATGGACAGGAACTACAAGTGGGTGCAAAATCGTACTCCATAGTTCATTAATGTTTGCTGGCACGCAGCCTGAATTTGTCCATGAATCTGAACACCAAATATGTTGTACAGCCGATAAAACGGAAAAGTGCCATAAAGGCCACCGTCCAAAGAATAACCGTGAGGAACACCCGAGATCTTTCGTCCTTGATAACATCGGTATCGCTGTCAGGGTTGAATTGGTTGAAACCACCAGTCTCGAGAACAATAGCCACAATTACAAAGTTCGAGATCATCCAAATCAAAACCGTCATGGATCTCACGAACGCATAGTAGTCTTCGTTGGTACCAGAAAACAGCTTTCCATCGTCCTCTTGGGGCTTTTTGATCTTCTCAAGTTGGTTCAAGTACGACTGGTTAATTTCTTCCTTGAGCACAGGGATATTCACATCGAAAGTACCGTCCTCTCTGACCTTAGCAGCACCCAAATCGGTGGCGCCGGTATCACCCTTTGTGCCCCACGAGATATCGTCGATGTTACAGAACGCGTAGATGTTCAACACGTTGATGTAGGAAGGCGAAAGCAAAATGTACTGAACAAAGGACGTGAACATGTGCCAAGGCTCGAAGTACATGAAAGATGCAATAAAGTACAATGCATAGGTTGACGACGTAGCGACAACCAAGTCTCTGAACTGCGAGTTCTTGAAAAAGAGCGAGACGGTCACACCGTTGTTGTCTTGATTAATCTGTGTGATAGCGTTGACAGCCATGAAGATGGCAGCAAAGATCATATATGCCATAAGAATAGCAAAGAAAACCACGATAACAATGTAAAACTTTTCGGTACCTTTCGGCTTGTTACCAAAACTCAACACAAATGTAGTCACAATAGATGCGAGGTATAGCCATAGGAAGATAACCGAGAGAACATTACCGGGAGCAAAGTTTAGACTCTCGTCAGAAAGCGAGGTTGTCAAGATTCTGAACACCAAGAAGTATGAGCCAATGGAAAACCAAGAAACGACAAGGTTGATGAGTTGGTAGAAAAACTCAAGGTGGAACATAATCTTCTTCCCGAAACTATGCAGCGAATGCCAGATCTTGTAAAAATGAGCGAGCGAGTAAATGGCAGCGAAGAACGAGCCGTTAAGCCATCTTCTTCTTTGCAAGATAAACTCAGCGAGGCCTTCAGGCACATCGGTCTCGGCGCTGGCAGATTTGCAATAGCGCAAAACCCACGAACAGCCTGGTTTTGCCACAAGCTCGTAACAGAGAATTCTGTCCTCGGCAAGGTACATGTTGGAGGTGAAGATGCCGGCCTCTTCCTTCAACATTTTCGTTTTCAACTCGTACTCGTCATCGTTGGGATCAAGCTCTCCACTACCGTGCAAGAACTCACCCTTGAAGTATTTCTCTAGAGGACCCCTGCCGTTGATGTCATTCTGTAAAGCAACGTATCTATAGGCGGAGAAAGCACCAGGCAAGACGGAAATGAAGCCAAACACAGATTCAGTCGGTTTATCAAGAATGTTTGAGATTTTGTACTCGAAGTTCTGGCCGTACACGATTGGGTTGGTGAGGATCTGTCTCTTCTTCAAGGAAGCCTTAATCTCACCACAAGTGCCAGCGACACGAGGGTCTTTGTCGAACTCCTTCCACATATGGTACAAGGACTTGCCAGAGGGTTGGGTACCGCAATCGAGCAAAACAACGATATTAGGGTCAAGGACCTGCGAGAGTGCCTCGAAACACCAACGATGACTGTTGATCTTCTTGGCGTTGTTCTCCTTCAAACAAAAGACCATTTGCACTGGCACCACCTTCTCAGTGGTCAATTTGACGGTATCTTCAACGGCAGAGATACCCACACGGGTGGTGTACTCGTAGATATGACCCTGGACCTTCTTGTCGTCAATTCTCGATTTGGCCAATCCTTCCTGGTACACACCGATAGCCGCCAAGAGTGCCTGGGCACGTTCGTTGATTTTGGAACGGCCATCGCTGACAACGCAGACAACGATTTTTTTCCACGAGTCTTTGCCCCACACTGGAGAACGCGATCTGGACTCCAAGTGCTTGATGTTCTTGAATACGCCCTTGAGAGTACGTGCAAGAAGAATGTCGTCCTCATTGTACATGGTGATGACCACCATCATTTCGGTCTGGCGTCTCACGGGATAGTGAATGGGACGCAAGATGTAGCCGTCTCTCCAGAAGTTCGAGGGACCACAAGTCACAGCTGTGTACCGCATGTACGAGAACTCTCTACTTAGGCCTCCATCCGGCAAGCTAGGATTGTAATCTGGAAATTTTGTGAGAAGTTCGGTGGCCACTGGACAATCCAAGACCAAATGGCCGTTGTGACCTGTAGCGATACCGAGCTTAGGCTTCTCACGAACCTCCTCCTGCTCTGGTGGCTCTGGGAACTCCTCTCCCGTCTCTACAAACGGCAGTTCCATCTCGCGGTCGTAGATTGTCTGGCCGTCTTGTTCAGAGTCGGAATCGGCCACATGGACGGTCTGGAGGTCCAAGCTGTCGCCCTGAAACTGGTTGAATTCGATCTGCTGGTCGAACTGCTGCTCTTCCTCGTCATCGTAAACATGAGGCACAAACGCCTGGGAAAAATTGAAGCCGCTAGTCGCTGGATCATACGCCATGGGCTCGTATGGCTGTGGGTAGGTGCCCATTTCAAAGTCATTGTCTCTGAACGGGTCGTGGGCCGGTAGCGGTTCTCTGGGAGGGGGAGGCGGCGGAATGTGCAGCGTGTTGAACATCGCCAGGGGCCGTTCATCCTCGTAGTAGTCCAAGAAGTTGTCGTTGGACTGTTGCATCTGACTGGAGTAGACGCGCTGGGGCTGCTGAAAATTGATGCTGTCGACTGCGTCGTTGGAGTAGTTATAGACTCCGCCGGTCTGAGTCAGGGGATACCTGAGGTATCTCAGCTCGTCGTCGTCTTCTCTATAAGGCATGAACCGGGCAGTAGGAATTCAGTCGCGAGTTGAGAAAGCGGGTTTAGCCTCGAGAATGGAGGAAGCCAGGCTGCTTCTGTGTAGGATCCTTGTGCTGAAGGAGAAAAAGAAGGACTTGGGGGAGTTTTGCCAATTTGGCTTTAGAGTTTGGGCACGTCAGAAAAGTGTATTTTCGAGCTGCTGGTGCTGTGAGTTGAACGGCTGCGTGGTTTCCTGATTCAGCTAATTCGCGGTGTGCCCTAGTTAATTAGGGTGCAGTTAATTGGGGTGTAACTGGGTGCTTCCAAAGGGTAAAGAAATAAGATCCAAAAGCGGAGTATCGAAGAAAAAAACTTCGGCGTGCCCAGAGCTCAATATGTGTTCCGGCGGTTGCTGGGTGGGTACTCCTGTGGCTCTATTAATAGGTCAAACATCGCTCCTACACCATCATCCTAAAGCGCACGCCGAGCCTGGCATAGCCACCGTTTAGAATAGGTGTGCGGCGGGAAATGATTTTCAGGGCAGGGTTCGAAACGGCTTTTATCGGGTTGAAGAGTTTTTCGGATTCTTGACCTCTTTCAGGCCCTTTTCTCTTTTCTGCTTTTTCGATCTTTGGTTTTGTGATACTTCATCTGCTTATCAACACTTTGTGCAACCCCATCGCACCGACTCTACTCAACGATCATCTCTTCTCCTGATCGTCTTCTCCTGCACTATGACCCGTTTTCCCTGCTCCGGCCACTTTTTAAACTTTCTCCGGGCCTTACCGAAGTGTGAGCATCATCTCCACATCGAAGGCACTTTGGAGCCCGAGTTGCTTTTCACCTTGGCTGCAAGAAATGGCATCTCCTTGCCTGACTGGTTTCCCCTGACCGTGGAAGCATGCAACAAGCGGTACGCCGAATTCGCTGACTTGCAAGATTTCTTGGACCACTACTACGTGGGCATGGGCGTGCTCATGTGTGAAGACGATTTCTACGACTTGGCCATGGCATACTTTGACAGGGCTCATCGCGATGGATGTCTCCACTCCGAGATTTTCTTTGATCCCCAGGGCCACGTAGAGAGAGGTATTTCCATCGATGTGGTCGTGAATGGTCTTCACAGAGCGTGCAAGGAAGCTAATGCCAAGTACGGCACCACTCAGATGTTGATAATGTGTCTTTTGAGACATCTTCCTGCGTTGCTGGGAATGGAGACCTTGGCTTCTGCTGAGAAATACTACGAGAGCGGTGTGATTTCTGGATTGGGCTTGGACTCGGCGGAAAAGCCGTTTCCTCCAGAGTTGTTCAAGGACTGTTATGCCTCGTTAAAGGAGAAGTTCCCAGCCGTGCGCTTGACTGCTCATGCTGGCGAAGAGGGAGACCACAGTTACGTCAGCAATTCTTTGGATATCCTCAAAACCAGTCGTATTGATCACGGTGTCAATTCGAAACAGTCAGAGCAGCTCATGGACCGCTTGGTCGAGGAGGGCACCCTTTTGTCTATGTGCCCTTTGTCGAATGTCAAGTTGCAGGTGGTCAAGGACGTCGAGGAGTTGCCTTACAGGGAGTTCTTCGACAAAGGCATTGCGTTTTCCATTAATTCCGACGATCCAGCGTACTTTGGTGGATACATCTTGGACAACTACGTGGCCGTGCAAACCCGCTTTGGCTTTTCTGTGACCGAGTGGTGCACTATTGTACTCAACGGCATCAACGGCTCGTGGTGTGGTGAAGAACGGAAGCAGGAATTGAGGGAGATTGTCGATGACGTCTATGCAAAGTACAAAGAGGTTTTGTAGACCTGACAGTAAAGTTTTTATAGATCTGGATGAGGAGGGTGAATTTATAGATTTGGGGAGGTTTAATCATGATATACCTGCTTGCAATTTGAGTGTTAACAAAAACAGTACCCATGAATTCAGATGTACACTATGTCGAGAGAAAGTCAAGGCTGATTCCATTCTTGAACATCTATACAGTCGATGTCGAGCCTCCAAATACTGGTGGGAACGTATTGGCTTTGAGACTCCAATGCAGCTTAACAACATGTTGGCGCCAAGAGACCAAACTTTTGAACATTTCCGCAAACTAAATTGGTTTGTAAAGACGGTACGAAATACATACTTAAAACACCGTGAGTCGAGGGAAGAAGGCCCTAACCTTCCGCCCCTTCTGATACGTCAGTTGAAGAAGGCCATAAGACAAACTAATCCTATGGGTCGATAAACACGGTGAGATGCTCGGGTAACTGAACTGAGGGTCTCGTGAATTGCAATTAAAGATCTTATTGGAGGTTGTTTCTATAGAGATATAGTTTTTTTACTCTAATAAAGAGATATCAGTTAAAAAAAAAAATGAGTGTTGGTTAGTAGATACCAGTTGTGTGATGGTACATGGATGCCTTGGTGCAATTGCAACTAGCGAAAACGACCAAAAAAGCTTCTTTGTCAAGTTGACCTTCAGAAAACTGAAATTGAACTGTTTGGGACTGTTTGCGGATACTTTGAGCCAGCAGAAAACCTATGCTAAACTTTTAATATCACAACAATCTGTCAATGAAACAAAAAGTGAGATTTTCGTCTCATTATACAGGATATATTGATTCCTCAACCTGCACAACTATAAAATGGCTCTGTGGCCGAGCGGTCTAAGGCGGCAGACTCAAGTTCTGTTATCGTAAGATGCGCGTGTTCGAATCACGCCGGAGTCATTATTTTTTTAAATTAGCAATTTTGTGCCATTTGGCGATCCGCTTTTTACCCAAAAGTTTTAGCATCATTAATTGTGGGAATAGCAATTTTGTGTGCTCCGGACTGCCGAGAAAGGCCAAACTGTGGATGCGCTTTATTGTTTGCAAAAGTGAAGAGAGGCCGAAACTCCGAGAGTAAAACGCATGGTATGAAGCATACTTTAATTTACTAAACAAAAATAAACTCAATTGCACTATTCAAGATCTGCCAGACCGATGGAACCGTGGGGTAGCAACAACCGGGAGCAAGCAGCTTAGGTGCATGATGCCACAGTGGAAGTATAAAGAGGTGGCTTGAGGGACAAAATTGAAAAACCATCATCTCCGAATAAAAAATAAAAAAATGGCTAGAGGTATCAACCCAATCATTATCTTGTTGGCTATTGTCACCGTTCTTCTTGTGGTGTTCAGAGGCTCCTCTAACAAGGACAAGGCAGTGGACACCTTTGCTGCCGTGACTGACACAGTCTCGGATGCTTGGAACAACAACTACATCTTGTCGTTCGAGCCAACCAAGAAGGCCAAGAGCACCGAGGAGGCTGAGAAGCTTAAGGCTGACTTGGACAAGGCTGTGGCTGAGTACAGAGAGTACTTGGAGAAGGACTTGGGCTCCAAGGTCAAGCACACTTATGATTCAACCCTCCACGGCTTGAGCGTCCAGGTGGACGAAACCCAGCAGCTTTTGAAGGCTTTGGGTAAGAAGGCAGTGGGCAAGGCCAACAAGCACGAGGCGATCTTGACCGACAAGCTCTACGAGCTCTTCTACAAGTTGAAGGGAGACGACCTCAAGAGATTGGGCATCAAGATCAAGTTGGAGAAAGACAAGTTGGTCCACGCCAACGCCTGAGTGGTTGCTGATCCGCCGCCTCCGCTTCTTTAGGTAATAAAATTTGAACTCAATTGCGTAGCCCAGTGACCAGTCAGCGGGCTTATGGTATATAGTCTCCAGTGTAAACCTAGAGCTCCACCTCCTCCACGCCCTCAATGGCTCCAAAGGTGTTTTCGCCCGAGTACAAGACATACAAGAAGCCGTCTTCGTCCTTGTGTTCCTCGTACACGGTGCTCATCAAAGCTGCTGTCGGTGGCAAGATGTCATTGACAAAGATAAAAATGGCCTTTTCCGAGGGCAACTTGATTCTCTTTCTAATCACGTACACGAACTGGCCGACCGTGAGGTCTCCAGGTACAAGGTACTTTCTCTTGTCGATTTCCTGGATATCCGAGTTCTCGACCTTCTCACAAATAACTGGGAGTCTGTCCTTGAATCTCTGGAGGATTCTTGTGGACTCGGACTTTCTCTTTTCGAAAGAGTTCTCATCTTTGAACTGCGATCTCATTGGTGGTTGGATTTGGGGGGTTTTTTGGGTGTTTTGTAGTTGAAGTGTTTACTGCGATAGGGATCCTTTTATCTTATCGTCACCCCTTGTGGGGAGGATTGACAGACAGGACGGTGGTCGTGCGCGCACCATTTACCGTCCCACACATGGGCCAGCAAGTAAACAAACCGTGTTTGTGGTTTTTAATTTGGGAATTTTTTTCGGATTTTGAAAGCCTGAGAGATTCTGCTAGAGACTTGGTGATATCATTGGCTTTTAAAAATAATAGGAAAGTTCTTTGAATGGAGCGATGTGGGCTCATTAGTCATGGTCATGGTGGCAACCGGTGGCGGGGCTGACTAAAAAAATTAAAAACAGCAGAAGCAACTGAGCCTCCATTTTGGAAGATCAGCTAATAAAGTTTTTTTAGTAGGGCTCGTGAAAAGGGCTTGTCCTGCTCGCTTAACCTCGGTTTGCAGCCATTAAATGCAAGTACTCCGCGGGATCTGTCAGTGAAGCTTGATTCAAATGTTGTTGTTCCTTTGAAAGGACTAAAAAGGTGTGATTAAAAAGATGTCCTTCGCTTGTCTTCTCAGAATTTGTATATTTCTAATTCGCTGGAAGTTGCTGATTTGGGCTGCGAGCACTTGCTGTAGTGAATTGGCTTCATGGCAATTAAGTGGTGGGGCCAAATGAAATGATCCTTGTTAGTCTTAGGGAAAACTCCCTCAATCTATTCTTTAAAGTTGAAAATAAAAAATCAAGATAAAAATTTGGGTGGTCGGCTTGCTTCGTACAGAAATCATACATCTTTAGTTGACTGTCCAACATTACTTGCAGCCATCCATGCCTTCACTAAACGGCTCAAAACAGGACAGCTTTAGATCCAAAAATCACTATAATCATACTTCGGTCATAAAAGATTCAATTCCAAAAACCTTTTCAGTATGATGTCTTGGCTCTCCATAATTGCTTGCGCTTACTTGAAGTTGCCTATACTTGATAGATGGCCTCACCATAGCACCTCCTTCCCTTGGCCCCAGATCAAGTTAAAAATCTCAATTAACGCAATTTATCCAAACTGATAAGTCACTAGATTTGCCTCAGTTCTCAAAAACCGTCGTTCGTTGATCACATCGTTGCACCGTTGTTGCAAAATCCTGCACTGGTGAGGAAGATCAACCTCGATACTCTAGACATGCTCCATAGAAGACTTCTGACCTGGACTCCCAAGCCGGGCTATTCCTTCAAGTGTGGGCTTGAAATTCACACCCAGCTAAAAACGAAATACAAGCTTTTTTCGCTATCGAAAAATGACCCAGATTCGCCCCCAAACGCTAACACAAGTTACTTCGACTATGGACTTCCAGGAACGTTTCCTCTGCTTAATCCCGAAGCTTTGCTTTTGGCGCTCAAAGCTGCTGCTGCTTTAAACTCTAATATCAGTGAAATGTGCCATTTCGACAGGAAACACTACTTCTATCTAGACCAGCCATTGGGATACCAATTAACTCAGCATCACAAGCCATTGGCCAAAGACGGCGAGTTGCTTTTGACAAAGAAGTACGACAATGTTCGGGAGGATCATGTTATACGAATTGACCAGATCCAGCTTGAGCAAGACACGGGAAAATTGAACTACCACGAGTTTGACGGAGCCATCACTATAGACCTTAATAGAGCAAATGTGCCACTTATCGAGCTCGTTACAAAGCCAGACTTCACCCATTTAGAACAGGTGAGAGCCTTTGTCAGAAAGTACTTAACCTTAATGTCCCACTTGGGCGTTTGTTCAGGCGATATGGAGAAAGGTGCCATGCGATGCGATGTGAATATTTCTGTTAATGGAGGAAAGAGAGTGGAGGTCAAAAACTTAGGTTCTACTTCGGAGATAGTTGCTGCTGCCACTTATGAGTATAATAGACAGGTGGAGCAGTTGAAGACACTGGAAGATCCCATTGTGCAAGAAACTAGAGCCTGGGATGGAAAAGCGACCGTGAGAAGAAGAGACAAAGAAGACGCCAATGACTACAGGTATATGCCCGATACGGAGATACCCAGGGTAGCTCTATCGCCAAATATCGGAGACGAAATCCGGGCCATTCTTCCAGAATTGCCCGAACAGATTTTGGACCTGCTCACTCTGAAACCCTACGAACTCGAAATCAAACATGCTCGTTTCCTTGTTGACAACGTTGAAATCCTCAGGTACTACTCTGACTTATACGAATACGGATGCATTGGAGCCATGCTTGACGTCAAAACAATCAACAACTGGCTCCTTCACGAGTTGTTGGGCACGTTTCACAAGTTGGATCTTCCTTTTAACTATTCGGCTATAAACCCCAGGAGCTTGACAGAATTGATGGTGATGGTCAAGAAAGACGAAATCACCTTCTCCTCGGCCAAGCTTCTTTTGTTGCAGATCTTACAGAGTGAGCCCGACGACAAACACCTTCCAATACGCCAGCTTGTCGAGAAATACGATTTGGGCTCTGCGAGCGGTGCCTCTCTTAACGATTTGGACGAGGCAATCACGGAGATTTGTCAGGAGATCATCAATACGAATGCCGATGTTGTTGACAAGATCAAGAAAGGGAAGGCCAATTCAATTAACCACCTCATTGGGCTTGCTATGAAGCAGACGCAGGGAAAGGTCAATTCCAGTGAGTTTAAGAGAGTTTTCGAAAATCTCATCAATTAAAGGCTATCTATTCAACGTTGCAGTGTCTCCGCTAATCTGATCCTGAACGGACATGTTATCAGAACGCTTCAAGGTGTACATCATTCCTATTTCACTTTCTCTGATCAAAGTGTCAGGCAGGTCAAGTGGCTTCTCGCCTTCTCCAAATACAAGGTCCTTGAGATCTTCTAGCTCGTGCATGGTGGCCAATGTGTTTTCAGTCTTGACTGTCTCTCGAGTGAGTTGCTTAGCCTCTGTGAACTCGGTTGAGATGACAGGGTCTTCATCGTTGAACTTGGAGAATCTCTTGAAACCGAGGAAGCTGAGGAACCCACGGTACATGGAGAGAGCGTCTGTGCCCAAACCGAAGAGAATGAAAGTGCAGAAAGCAAGGCAAATATTGATTATGGGCGACGCAAGCTGAGACGTTCCATAGTCAAACGCATAAATTGTGCCCCAGTATTCATTGTGAGTTTCAGACAAGCTGAAGTGCAGCTCACTAAAAGTGTCAGCAGCGTTCACGAAGTTGTAAATGGCAAAGGGCACCAAGACAAAGATGATGAGCAAGCTGAATATCACTAAACGGGCAAATCTTCTCTGGTTAAGACCAGAACCGGTGCATCTCAAAATGTCCTTGATGTCTCTGCGCTTTTTGAGGTACGTGATCAAGGTCAACAAGGCAAATACAAGAGCCACCAAGGACCACACAAGGTTCCAAATCTGGATCAATACGACGGTCAAGTAAGAATAAGCATAAGCAGCAAGGCACCCACGGTATCTGAAAATAACGTAACGGGTGGCTTGGACAATAACGGAGGTGCCCATTACGAATATTGGTGTGAACCAGCACATCGCAACATTGGTGAACAAGCGTCTCTTCGACTTTGGGTTCAAGAACTTGTGGTTTTCAGCACGAATAATCATGAACAAATTGAACATCACCGTAGCGATGCAGCACAATTTTCCCGATGATGAGCCGCTGGTAAGTCTGACCGTAATGTCACAGTACCCTGGTGCGGTAGTAGCCAGTTCGAAATCTTCACCACTCCAAATAATGGCATTGATAAAAGCAACAAGATTCTCGTAGCATAGCCAGAAAATCAAACTGCAAGCAGGAATGTTTTTTTGTCTCTTGTGGTAGAAAAATGGCGGTATCAAGATCACGAAAGCTATGAATGAAAAAGCTGCGATACACAGACCGGGGCCGTCAAGTGCCATTGTAAAAATGTTTGCAAAGTCTCTCAAAAGTCTCTCAAGACCGGCAAATGATGCACATTTATATTACTTGCATTGCATGGGTTCGGGGGATATTATTCTAATTCTTTTGTGAGATCCATCTCAGGCGTATGAGAAGTGCCATTGAAGGCCGAATATGGCAACCACTTCTCAAATACGAGCTGATGATTTTCAGGCTGGGCAACTTTTTATTTGCCAAGCAGAAAGGGAGTGAAATCGGTCTCACATGTTTAAAACCGATGCCATTTTGGATGTCAACGGCACTTGCCACGGTTCAGTGCATCCAGATTCAAAGATGAATGAAACAAAGCAACCCCAAATTCGACAAGGCAATCTGAAAAATTAAATTAAAAAAACGCTCCTCGTGGAGATCCGATCAAGGCACATTCCCACAGAAACTGGTTATTCTACAGATTTTTCTTGCTGACCTTAATTCAATCCTACGCCTCATAGAGGCTTCTACAACTCACTCAATTATTCTTAATGTAATAGTATATGAACCCCTATGTTTTTCTCTTTCTCATATTAATGATAGTTATGCAATGACAGACTTCAAGATCTCGTGGGAAGCGATCACAGATGCGTACTTTTGGTTCAAGAACTTCAACAAGTCCACGACCTTCTGCTTGATCTCCTCAGACTGGAACTGCTTCATCTTGTTGAGGTATTCCTCTCTGCCCAAGGTGGACTCGGCAATCAACTTGAGTCTCTCGGCCTCCTTCTGGAAGATCTCGGCGAAGATCTGGATCACTCTCTCAGACTGAGAGGCGATCAACTCGTTGCCGCTCTCGTACAAGCTGATGATCCATTTCAAGATAGGAACGTTCTCCTCAGAAGCCGACTGCAAAGGCAAGTGGCTGAGGAGAGCTGGCAAAACGTGCTCAAGAGGAATGGCAGCCTGGTTCTTCAAGGCCATTCTGGCAACACAGCCACAAGCATTGGCATTGGCTCTGTTGACAACCTCCTTGGTCTCCTCGTCGTCAATCTGACCTTCCTTGTCGGATCTGCTCAACAAGTGGAACATCATTTGCAAGATCTGCTGGTATTGAGCAGAGAAGTCAACTTGACAAAACTCAATGATAACACCAACACCGTAGGCGGCGTTGCCTTTGACTTCCAAGGACTTGTCATTAGCTAATCTGTCGCTGAATACCTGCATCAACTCCTGGGCGTATGGGTTGGCGTCCTTCAAGCCAACGGAGATTTCAGCCAAAGCGCCAATGGAGCTGACTCTCTTACCCTTGGACTTGGATGTAACGTTAGAGAGAATAACACCCTTAAATGTCTCGAAAACCTTGATGAAGTCAGGACCCAACTTCATGGAAAGCAAGATGACAACCTCCAAAGCGGAGTCGTACATCATAGCCTCAGTCTCGGAGGCGTCTTCACCATCCTCGATTGGTTCCTCGTCGTCGATCTGAGATGGGTGCTCCTTCTTCAAGAGTTCCATCAAAGAACCGCACAACTTTTCCAAGTATTCGGTGTCGGAGGGTCCGTTCGTGACAGCAATGGCGCCGAATGTGTTGAGAGCCTCACAGATGTTCTCCAAATCGCAACCAGCCAATGTCACCTCAAACTCAGACTCCAAGTTGGAGATTGTAAGCTCTCTGGCCTGTTTGATCAATTCCAAGATAGGACCGTCAATGTAGGGCAGCTGGGGAACACCGATTGGGGCCTTGAAGCTATCACCGTAGGTGGCCTTGAACATAGCAGTGACAATCTTCCAAAGAGCATTCATAGCAGCCTCTCTCATACCGTAAGAGACCTCGATCTGCTCAGCCAAGGTGGCGATGGAGTCATTAACGTACTTGCCGAAAGCGCTACCGGTACCCATGGCCAATTCAGCAAGAGCAACAGAGGCAATCTCCTTCTCGATGGTGATACCAGTGTTGACCTTGAACTTGTCACCGAGGTTTTCTTCATCATCCTCAAGAAGACCTTCAGCATCCTCTTCTTCGAGGTTGAAGGAGAATTCCTCCTGGTTCAAGCACTTTAAGATCTGAGGCACGAGATTGTCCAAGAAGCCAGCAAACTCGGAACCGTAAACTTTGGCCATGTTGGTGATGAAGGCGAAACCAGACTCTCTAATTCTGGAGTGCTCAGAGTTAAGAGCGACGTAGGAGGCATCGACCAAAGGCTTAGCGTACGAAGAGAACGACTCAGAACCCACAGCTCTGGCCATGGTAGAAATGTTCTCAAACGTGAGGGCTCTCAACTCGATGTCCTGCTCCGTCATACCCTCAGTGTCTCCGGCGTTCTGGACGAATGGCTCCAAAACACGGATAGACTGGTGGAAGTATGGGGTGAAGCCCTTACCAGAAGCAAAAGCTGTGGAGCCAATGGCAGAGACAATGGCAGCCTTCAAAGAAGAAGAGTTGGCTTCCTGCAACATGGAGAAGAACTTCTCCATCAAAGGCTGTACGTAGTCAGCAATGGCATCGTGGCCCATGAACTCAATAATACCGTCCAAGGCAAAGCAGCCGTGTTTGTAAGTCATAACGTGCTTGGCGTTGTTGATGATATCCACGAGAAGAGGCAAGAATTCCTTATGGAAATCGGCAATGCCGTCCTGCAACTCAGAAGACAACTGGGTCAAGGCTCTGGTGGCAGCGACCTTGACAACAATCTCAGGGTCCTGCAAACCTCTGACGATGATAGGCACGAGCTTCTCGACCTGGTTACCCATGTAGTCGGGAGCACCGGAAGAAGCAACACCAATACACAAAAGACCGGCTCTTCTGGCGAACATGTCCTTAGTAGCCATCTGGGCCTCCAAGTTCTCGAAGAAGGGGTTGATCACCTGCGAAGGAGGCAACTCGCCGGACAAAATGGCCATCAAACGGAGAGCCAAAGTCGAGGGAATGTTCTCTTCATTCTCGTTCTCCTCCTCCTCGACGTTCAACTCGTCGTCCACATCAATCTCCTCAGAAGCAATCTTGAGGGCAATAAGAGTGAGCGAAGGACCCAAGTTGTTGGCGATGATCTTGGACTTTCTCATGGAAACCACGGTGATCAAAAACTGCATGGCCATACAACGAATGTCCTCGTCCAAGTTGGTGTTGGTAGCGATCTCCACGACAAACTGGATCAACCCCACAATCTGGTCGCCCAACAACTTGTTGTCCAAGAAAATTAAGGAATTGAAGACGTTGAAAACGTTCTTGGTCTGGTCGGCCTCGTCCGCTTCAATGGTCTCTCTGAGCACCTGGACCATGCCTGGAACCGAGTTCTTGAACTTGTTGGCAGTGGCTGGGTTCACCTCCACGTCCTCCTCGATGTACTGGGAAAGTACCTCAAGCGACATAGTGGCGTTCACCCTGATGTCTCTAGGACCCTGCTCCTGCAACAAACCAGCAAAAAGAGTAACAAAGTCGTCCAGGTGGGGACCAAGCGATGGGATCTGGGTCTCCAACAAAGTGAACAAAGTGTAAACAGCCATGTCCTTGGTCTGTGGGTCGCTGTCGGCGACAGCATTGACCAAAGTAGGCAACAAGTCGGGCCACAGGTTCTGCTCCAACTCGATCTCACCAATAGCAGCCACCACACGAGCAGAAGAGTGTCTGATCAACTTGTTCTGCTGAGTAAAGGTGTTACGCAAAAGAGCCTCCTTGATAGGCTGCTTCAACGAGGCGTCCACAGCCTCCCACTTGGTCAGAATAAGTTTACGGGCCTCCACGGCAGCCAACTGCTTGATCTGGTCTTGCTGAGCATTTTGCAAGATGTGAAAGAGAGAAGGCAACGCCAACGGGTTCAGGTAAAAGTCCTTGGACAAGCGGGCCGTAGCCAGCTTCACGGTGGCCGACGCAAACGTCTGCAGGAGTGTTTCCTCCAATGCAGCAAGATATTGGGGGTCCATCTTGAAGAAGGTGTTGGTGGATCAAAAAAAATTGACCTCGCGATGGAGGCGTGCACGGTAGCAGAGGACGGTATTGGGGTGAACCGATGGAAGATTGGGGGAGAGAAAATAATGCTTATACGATTTTTGGATTGAATTGCTCCGCCTGGCTATTTTCTATGAAATTTTATTTGTAGTTGGTTGGTGGTGGAGGTGGATGGTAGTGTAGTGTGTGCTTGGCGATGAGCATGAGCGATGAGACAGTTGTGTATCTTGTTTCAAGAAGGTGTAACCCAATTTGGTTTTGGTTGCTTCAAATTCAAGAGTTATTCGGTTTCTTCGAGTTTTCGCTTGTTGCAGGTTTTGGTTCGCCAAGACATCAGCTGAAGCAAACGTGAAGCGAGCATGGGAACGAGCTGGAGCAATCAAAGGAGAAAGCCATATTTCCGAGTAATTTCGAGAAAATGCCGGCGGGATTGTTTTCAAGTTGCCTGATTGATTTGGAAGATCGGGTGTTGATGAAATGAGTCTAGGATTGCTTCCACTGACGAATGGCTGCAAACGCGAGAATCGCAGCGTCTTCAAGTATCGAGCTCACGGAATGCCCTCCAATCCTCTTTTCCTCAAAGCTTTACCCTGAAGCAAACACGACGCTCTCTTTTTTCAGCGGCACCTGAAATGAAGGCTGTCAGCTTTTGTAAACATTTGACTTTTGGGGCATCAAGAGTCTTGTCGATGAAACCACTCACCAAGAAACTTTCTGCTTAACCAGCCCTTCATCGTACCCTACCCCCTTGATCGTAGGATATCCCAACTCACAGAAAGTCCCCATCTCTCTCATCTGGATAGATCACTTTGTCTTGCTTTCTCTCTCCACTCCTCCCGAGGCCTATCCCCCAAAGTCCATGGGCATCTCCCGAATCTTAATCTTGTAGTACCGTTGCAAATCTTTAAATTCGTCCCTGTCCTCCTTAGTCAAAAGGTTGATCGCCTTGCCCTTTCTGCCAAAACGCCCAGACCGCCCTATCCTATGCACATAGTTCTCCTTGTCTAAAGGCAAGTCGTAGTTGATCACCAACGACACCTGCTGCACGTCAATGCCTCGTGCCCACACGTCTGTCGATATAAGCACACGGGAATTGCCAGAGCGAAAGTCGTTCATGATCAGGTCTCTCTCGTCCTGCTTCATATCACCGTGCATGGCCACCACGGCAAAATTGGCCTTGCGGAGCAGATCAGCAAGCCACGTCACCTTGGCCTTGGTGTTGCAGAAAATCACTGCTTGGGTGATGGTCAAGTTGTCGTAAAGGTCACAGAGCGTATCGAACTTCCACTCCTCCTGCTCACACTGGATGTAGTACTGTTTGATGCCCTCCAAAGTAACGTCTTCTCTCTTCACGAGAATCCTCACTGGATCTGTGGTAAACTTGGACGTCATTTCCAACACCTCCTTGGTGAGAGTAGCACTCACCACCACCACTTGCACCGTCAGTGGAAGCTGCCTGTAAATCTCATAAATCTGCTCCTTGAAGCCCTTGGTCATGAGCTCGTCGGCTTCGTCCAATATAAGCATCTTCACACTGCGTGTCTGGAGATGCCTCCGTTTGATCACATCGAGCACTCTTCCTGGAGTCCCACTCACAATATGCTGGCCCTGGCCGAGTTTCTTGGTATCGTCGCCAACCTGCTTGCCGCCTGTACACGCGTGGGTGTGAATGTTCATGTAGCTGCCCAAATTCATGATAACGCTGTTGATCTGGGTAGCCAACTCTCTGGTAGGAGAAAGCACTAGGGCCTGGGTCTGGCGTAATTTGGGCTCTAGCGCCTGGAGCATGCCTATAGAAAAAGTGGCTGTTTTTCCTGTGCCCGACTGGGCCTGAGCTATGGTGTCCTTGCCGGAGATGATTTGCATGATGGCTCTACTTTGGATAGCAGAGGGAGCCTCAAAGCCATAGGAATAGATACCCTTGAGGAGGTCTGGTTTGAGGGACATGGCCTCAAATGTGCTGTGCACTTTGACATTTTTCGACGACTTGACGGAAAATTCAAGCTCATCGTCCGCCGCTCTGTCGAAATCCATAGTGGTATCTGGGGTAGTAGTACAAATCTACTCATCGCGATCATCGCGAATCATCACCACTTACCACATCTCATGAACACAGTGGTGGTGCTAATTGGCGGGGGCCATGCGGCTGGAAAACGCACGACCGCCCACTGGATAAGAGACGAGCTAGCGAAAGTGGTCGTGTCGCCGTTGGACGTGGAAGTCGTGGATATGGACGACTACTGTGGTCAGAAGTGTCTTTCTGTGGGTCAGGAACATGGCAAGAACTCGGCCATCACGGTGGATTCGAACCGAGCTGTGAAGCTGCTTAAACCATCGAGGTACGATTTCGATCGTTTGCAGAAGCACATCGAGCAGACTGTCGCTTCGCTGTCGAAGACTAAGGTGCTTATTGTCCATGGACTCTACGCTCTTTACGTTAAGGCCATTCGGCAGCTTTCACAAATCAAAGTTTTCATCGCCGGAGACGCAGACACAAGACTCATTCGCTGGATCCGCCGTGACGTGCTTGCAGACCCGAAAACCGCTGAACTAGAGAATATCATCAATGCCTACCTCCATGGCGCCAAACAGGAAATGAACGACTACATATTCCCTACGAAAGAACAGGCTGATGTTATCATGCCTCGTGGTGCTGATCCCAATGCCATTGCCTTGATTGTGGATGGTATTCTTCCATATCTTGGTCCCAACGAGAAAATGTCTGAGCCTACAAGCTCCAACGTGTTGCGTCCATCAGGCCACTCGTTCAAGAACGAGAAGTTTGACGCCCAGAAACGCAAATACTACGACGTAGGGTGAGCAATATTTTCTATTAATGCTAATGGCTCCTCCTCACCTAGATGAAGGTCTTGTGTAGTTGCACCCACTTGTCCACTGGGTCTTTTTCCAACAGGTACTCTGTCATGCTGGCAATCTGCTCGCCTTCAACCAGGTCTTTGAGCTTCTTATCGTTGCTGTACCACTTGCGGATTAAATACACCATTTCTGACGTCTTGAGGTATTGCGTGAACCCGCTGTAGACGTCGTAAGCATTATGTTCAATGAGTGACTTCATCAGAATGTACAACTTTTCGTAAGAGATCTGGGCCTTCAAAAACATCTCCACCACGGCTCCTTGTGGCGGTGTTTGCCCTGCAGCATCCTCCTCAATGGCACTCTGAATGTACTTGCAGACCATCTTGATCAACCGGTCAACGGGGAAAACGAGGTCATTAGGTGACAAGCTCAAGCCAACTGGCACAATCCTCTCGCTGATCATTTGGAAAAGCGGAACAGTGTTGGATTTGTCTGTCATGTACTCGTGGAAAATCTTCTCGAAGAAGAACTCCCATCTTTTGAAAATTTCGTCAGGGTTCTTGTAGTCGGAAACTTTGAAAATGGAGAAGCATATTTCATAATATCCCAAGGGGTCAGCATACTCGTTGAAGAGGTCGCTTGAGCTTTGGATCTTGTTGTTCAAAGCGTCTGATGCAATCTTCTTGTTCTCTGCGTTGATACGCTTATCGTTCTGGATCATCCTGAGAAGATTCAATTGCACGTTGGCAACGTCAAAAAGCTCGTGAACCAAGTTCGAAAGATGGATCATTTCTTGCCTTAAATTTGGTGGGCAGGTACAGTTGCAGAAACCGTTCGCTCTGGAAAGAAACTCGATTCTCTCGTTGAGGGGAATGATGAAGTCTGAGATCGCCAAAGAGTACAAGATTCTGGCTGCCGCAAAATAGTTCTCTCTTCGGGCATGATAGAGCCAAAGAAGCTGCGTCAAACCAAGATCTTCCTGGGAAACCTCTTCCAAGAAGGGAAGGATATAGGGAGTCTCAACCGTCAAAAGTCTTTGACTGTTGCCCTGATTTATGAACCACTGGTAGAACTCGTTGTGGAATTTCTGATCATCAGAGGCAAAGCAGGTCTCATAAGTTGCATCTCTCACGTCCATGAATTCTCGCAACATGAGTTGGCTATTGGATTCTTCGATCTTCAAAGCATTCACATCAAGACGCGTCAAAACTTTGAAGACAAGGTCATAAAGCTGCATCCTCTTTTTGTTGTTCGCCTCAAGCTGATTTTTGAAGTTGTCGACCTTGTTGTCGCCGTTGCTGATCAAAGTAGATGACTGAGCATTTGCAACAGTGTAACACTTCTTCGCAAGCTTCAAAATGAATTGGACAGCGCCAGTGTAGAATTCCAACGTAAGCATGATGTTGAGCGCATTCTCGATATTTTCAAGAGTGAGTGAGTCCACAGCCTGTTCAAACAAACCAATAGCATTGTTCAAGCACTTGATCTTCAATTCGCTGTCTCTATTGCCGATATTCTTAGCCTTCGTCAAGTTTTCAATGGCTTTGAAAATGTAAACATCGTCACTTGAGCAGAATGATCCGCATCTTCCTTGGAGAGAAGTAGCTATCGAGTCGATTGATCCACCCTTGAGGATATTTTTGTTGATGATTGAAGACAAGAGGTCTTTGATGAGGCTTTTTACCTCCTGCGTTGGAAGCAACAAATCTTTGAAGCTCAATCTTAAGAAATTGACTTGGTTCGTGAGCGACAAAAATTGGAAAATGTCATTGAAGTTTTTCTGATCACTCTGAGTTTCTTCGATGAGTACCATGAGGAAGGACAACGCTTCTTTCATAGAGTTCAATGATCTTACGATCGATGTAAACGCAATGTGCTCTGCCCTCATGCATACCTCATTCTCTATCTTCGAGGGATCGGAACTGTAACTTGGAGCATTGAGGCCCGGAATGTCATTCAGGTTCTCATTGAAGAATTCCAACAATATGAAAACAGAGCCGATGTAGAATTCAACCTGGCTCTTTTTCATGGTAAGACCTTGGACAATCAAATTACCTTCTTTCAAGGACAGCACCTCCACAGAACCATCGTTAAGCATCTTGATGTGCGGGAGTGGCGTGAACACCTTTTTGTTCCAGAAATCTCTGAACAATCTCGAGATGAGGAGACAGGTACCGTAGAAGCGGTCACTGAGCACAACCTGTTCCACCATACGTTTAGAATCAGAAGGTTGAAGTGGAAGATGAGAAGGACCACCAGATACCGTCGAAGCATTCTCGGAAAGTCTAGCATTGCTGCCTGCGTGTGAGAACAACATAGAGGCGGTCTTGTGGAACAAGTCCTTTCCACTGAAGTATCCTTGAGAGCAGGACAAGTAAAGCAATGTGGAGCAAGTCTCTTCGTATCCGTTTTCTTCAATGAAATTCTCAAGAACTTCGTCCTTGAGCGAGCTGATGATCTGATCCGAGGTTCTGTACTGGTAAATGAGGATACCGTAATTAGTCAACACAGCGAACTTGAGTGGTTTCTTGGTGTATTGAGATGCAAGAACATTGGCATATCCATTAGGCGTTTCGGTTGCATTCATCGAGGGTGTAAGCTGGACAATGTCGTGAATGTAAATGGGAGAACCATCTCTTGATTCAACCTGAGAAGCTACCTTAACAAATTCAGCATCCTCAACCAACTTGTTGTTGCGTTTGAGGTAACCATAATTTGTCGAGCTGACAAATAACTTGTCTGAACCCTTCGTTCTTTTCACAGCCAAGAAAACACCTGGACTTATGATTTTGGAAAATTTTGTGTTCTTCAAAAGTTCCGAATTCTGTTGATTCATCACCATTGTCGCAACATACAGCTTGATTCTGGTGAACTGATCCAACTCAGGGTTCATCTTAGTGACCTCGTCCGAGGGAGGGAATTTGACGGAGACCAAAGTCAATTTCAAACTTGTTGAATACCTGGAAGAGTTGGACATAAAAGAAGGGTAAAGGCTGGCAGTGCCAATGCGTAAAAGAATACGGAAACCGTAATTTGTTGTAGCAATGAGAGACACGCTATTGGATTCCTTTGATGAAACCGGCTGTATGCTGACCACTCTGAATTTCAGGAATGACTTGATGTTGGCATGGTTAGAATACAAGCCAGATACGGCTCTGAAAAACTCATTTGGAGTAAACTGGCTGTGCTGCGAAAACTCCTTCTGGTCAGGCGTCAACTTATAGACCCTGATTATGGATTTGTTGGAAAGGGTATACAAAACGTTTCTCTCACCATCAACAGACAACTCCAGGATACATTCTGGAATTGCATTTGCCTTGGTTTTGTCTTGAGTTCCGGTTTTATTGTGCTCATGCTCAGAGTTGAAAAGATCAAAGCCCCTCATTTTGCCGATTGGAAGGACAGACGACAAGCCGCTTTTCGTGAGGCAAATCTTGTCACATTTGTTCTTTATGAAAGAAGAATTAGAGTGGTACTCCAACTTCCAGACATTAACGCCGTCGCTCTCACCTGAGAAGAAGATTTCACGGGAAACCTCGTTGAATGCAAATTTGTTGATCATGAGGCCCTGGACATTAACAGAGAGGTTTGGATTAAAGACCTCCAAATTATTGAGCAGCTCGTCGTACTTCACCACGTAAATGTGAATGTCCATGGTGGTTGCAATTAGAAGCAAGTAGTTGACATCCTTGACGAACACGCCTGGTTTGGGCCTGACAAGCTTCACTGTCAATATAGAGTGGCGTATCTGGTCGATGGTGAGGAATTGCGACGACTTGTTGAAGGAAGATTGCGGTAACTTGTAGTTCCAGAAGATCAACTTGTTGTCCACTGCAATCCATGATCTGCTAATTTCAGGCATGAGACCCATATTCATCAGGCATTCCGTCAAGTTAATTTCCTCGAAGAACTTGTCGGGAAGGTCCAACTGAGAAACTTTCTCAAAGCGAGAGAAATGGCCTAAGCCATTGTCTTTATCGAAGAAATAATTGTCCAAGTTATTGTTGCCTTTGTTCAAATAAGTGTCTCCGTACATATCGCCTGGTGTCATCGAATCTATTCTGATCAAGTCTGTGATAAACTTGGATCCGAGTCGCAAAGGCGGTAGGTTCTCGAAGTTGGGTACACTTATTTTGTAGCTCACCTCCCCAGCGGAGTCGAGAGCCTGCGGAAGCAAAAATCTTTGAGACATCACAGATCTCGAGTCACCATTGGCATTGGATCCAGTCTGGTTTTGCTGGAACTGGAGCGTTCCTATGGAATCGTCAGCTGGCTTGATCGTTGGAGTAATATACCTTGAATTTGCACCATGCCCATCTGGGGCACCATTGGCGGCCGGCCCGTTCTGCAGGTTTTGCTTACCCGGGATCACAGAGGCCAAAAGACTCATTGTGGCCAAAGAATGTGTCTTTCGAATGCTAACGATGAGAGATGTTTATTTGAATCTCTTAAAAAAAATCAGACCCAGTGGACTTGTGTGCAGGTCTGAAAGTCAAAGGCTGGAAAGGTGCCTCCAGGTTCTTTGGTTGGTGAGTTGTATGTATTGAGGAGTTTGATTATGGATTCTCTTTTCTATTACGGTTTGTTTTCTGGTGTTGTGAGAGGTTGGCTGTCAACTGACAGGGGTTGCGAAAAGAAGCATCAGAAGCAAGATACCACGAGAGGGAACACAACGTTTGACAAATTACTTACTTTTGCTTGCCTTTTATTTTATTCGGCATTGGCCTTTTTTAACATTCTGGAAGAGATGCCAGAGAAGGGGGCTCGATGTTCATTCCGGAATGGTGTGACTTTCGTCTTTTCTCCAGTTGAAATTTGATGATACGAATATAGTTGCTTTGGAGAAGAAAGACAATGGCTTTAGTCGTAATAGCCGCATTTGTAGTCGGTGATGGCCACTAGCCGTTGGAAACAAATGGCATATAAAGGAGTAAGGCTCAATAGTGATCATGATCGTCTCGCTTGTCGCTTCATTAAAAAGTGATAGATTCCAAGACTTACCCAATTGTTTCTTATTTATCTATTTTATTCCTGAAAAGTTGCACAAATACACTGTTGAGTTCAACCCAAAGTATCAAGTGCCCGTTTCAAATCCACGATTTTCGTGGAGAAACAGAGCTGGCTGCGAAAACCTATTCAGCCACCCTTCACCATAAATCACAAATACAATCAATTAAAAAAAAAAAGGACAAACACTTCAACTCTTTCGACTTTCTCTCTCTAAATCTCGCCCCAGTTGAAATTTCTGTTTTCCATTCCTCGGTACACCGTTTTTATCTCCTAATCCCTATCGCACTTCTATCTTCTCCACATATCACCACTTCTTTCCATGAAACTCACCACTTTCGTTGCTACGCTCGCGGCAGCCAACGCCATTAGTTTCAATGTTTACGACAATTTCTTCCACTCGTCCGTACCTGACCGAGTTTTGAAAATCGCCGACGATTCCTACATTGCTGCCTCGGAGGCTGATAAACTCAGACTCAGAAGAGAAGGCAAGCGCTTCATCGATGTTACCGATAGCATTCCTGTTCTGGAGGCTGTAAGCCAGGGAGTTGTGGCACAAACTGGAGGCCTGGGGCTTCTTTCCTGGTTTACCAAGAACATCGAGGTTCTTAAGAAGCCCATTCCCAAATACAACTACCCTACCAAAGCTGCCCAGCAGGATGTGGTGGAGCCCCTTTTGAAGAAGATCGACATTGAGGGCGTCAAGGCGCACTTGGCCAAGTTTTCGTCGTTCTACACTCGTTACTACAAGTCGGAGACAGGTTTGGAGAGTGCCAATTGGCTCCACCAGACCATTGAGGATATTGTCAAGGTTCTCCCTAAAGACACCGTTTCCATCCGTAAGTTCAAGCACAACGGCTGGGACCAATACTCTATCGCTGTTTCCATCAAGGGCCAGGTTGACGAGAAGGTTGTGGTTGGGGCTCACCAGGATTCCATCAACTTGCTTTTCCCTAACTTATTGAGAGCCCCTGGTGCCGATGACGATGGACTGGGAACCGTGACTACCCTCGAGGCGCTTCGTTTGGTCTCGGGAGCCATTGCTGATGGAACGTTCCTGCCATACAACACCTTGGAATTCCACTACTACTCAGCTGAGGAAGGTGGATTGCTCGGCTCCATTGATGTCTTTTCCAAGTACTTTGCCGAAAACGCCACCGTCGTTGGAATGCTCCAGCAGGACATGACAGGCTACACTGCCGGTACTACCGATGCTGGTGTGGAGCCACACTTTGGCTTGATTTCTGACTACACCTCGGTAGACCTCAATGACTTCATCAAGGTGATTGTCGAGAGCTATTGTGCCATTCCATTCCACGAAACCGAATGTGGTTATGCCTGCTCGGACCATGCTTCGGCTTTGGAGAATGGGTACCCTGCCAGTTTCTTGATTGAAAGTGAGTTCAAGTACACTGCCAAGCAGATCCACCTGACCTTGGATACGATGGACCGCTTGGACTTTGACCATATCAAGGAGCACGTGAAGTTGACTGTTGGATATGCCGTGGAATTGGCCCTGGCCAAGAATTTGTAGGGGAAGCGGCGGCGGCTTTGAGCGTGTTTAGGCCCTTTCATTTATCGTTTGAGTAATCAGGGTCCGACAAACTGTGGGTGATTGAAGAAGCGAGGTTGGTTGAAATTACGAGGACTTATCAAAAATCTGATCGTTTGAAACTTTCTAAACCTGAGATCATGAAGTGCCATGAAGCACATCTGGCTTCAACAGGAGAACACAAAAAAACTGACTTCGATCTTCAATTTCTATATCCTCGGTCAAATAAGAATAAGACTGATTTCATCCAGACCTCTATGGCAAACGTAATAGTGAGGAGTCTCCTCAATGTACAACGAGAAATCCAAAACCATAGTTAGATTCAGAGCTTCTTAAATACGTTGAGACTGAATTGCCCAGTTTTCTGTAATTCTGATGGCGTCTTGTCCACCTCAGAAAACCATATCTGAAGAGGCCATCCAGTTTTGCTTGCCAAGATACCATACAGTGTTAATTAAGCCAACAGAAATCAATAGGTTCTGATGAGGCCCTCTAGTTCATAATTTCTACAATGACGCGATATTCAAGATTAACCATCAATTCACTCTTCGACCAGTCCTCAGCACTAACAATTGTCTTTGAGTATTACGATTAATTTAACCTATACCCATCGCGTGACACCCTTCATTATGGAGCTAGAACCCAGAGAACTGTGAGCTTGTCAAATCACTATTCCTGTTCGTGCTGTACTAGAAACTGTGGTTGGTTCCTTATCAAGCAGACGAACCACTATACACCCCTACACATTGATCAGTGGGTATCATATTACTATTTACTCGGATGCCTCATCCTCGAGCTTCTTAGGGAATCTCACAACATCGAAGCTTGTCTGTCTCAAAGACGTGACGATTTTGCCCTCGCCGTTCTCGTCAACAATTTGCCTCTGGCTGACAGAAGCCTCAACGTAAACTTGGGCACCGCCTCTCAAGTGGTTGGTGAAAAACGCCACCTGCTTGTCGTCAAAAACAGAAAGGTTGTACCAGTCGGCCACGGTGTTGCCGTTCTCGGCGGCTTGCGGGCTGTATCTGTTGACAGCCAAGGAGTAGGTGAGGAAGGGCACGCCGTCCTTAGTTTCTCTTGGGGTGATGCTGCCGATGTTTCCGAGCAATTGCATCTTGGCGAAGGCGGAACGAGACGCCGTCGTGGAAAAGGCACGTGCAATGGACGTGGCGGGGGTTTTCAACATGGTGTAGTTGGTTTTCAATGATTAGGAATCTTGATATTTGACCAAAGCGCGCTGGCACCACGCCGGAAACAGACAATTCGCGTTGCGTGCACCAGCGCCACAAACTGAGGATAGAGGGAGACAGATAGATAAGGCTCTGTAGCTAATTGAATATTTGAGGGGATGAAGTGTTGAGATGTGGAATTATTGGATTGTCGTCTTGTCGATTTGAATTGTAAGCTTGCTGCCCATTGACTTGTAGAGTAGATGTTTCTCGGATATCGCGAGGTGGGCTGTTGATGTAATAATGGAGGCAGAGAAACAAGCCCGTCAGGCCAGCTGAACAGGCCCCGAGCCTGTGAGGAAGTCACTCACAGACTGCTGTTTCTCTGGTGACGGTTCTGTGTGATTGCTAAAACGCCTGAAGCATGGTGATTGGGCGCTTGCGTCGTCTGCTGCTTCATCTTCAGACGAGATGAATCAGACCCTTTCGTTGATGCTTATATCTGACATGTAGCGGCAGTCTCCCATTGTATCACTTTCCTGGGCTCTATATATCGTTCCACAGCAGACCTCCGCCACACATCACCATAGAGCTCAGAGTCGCCGTGTCGGAGTACTCCACGTCACGGAACCCAACCGTTGGCTGCGTCCGGGCCAATGTGTTCATGATGTAGTCGTTTACTAAACTGCCCAGCGTATTGAGAAGATTTTGCCACTGGAGAACCTGGAGCAACCGGGTGATGATATCCTCAACGACTGGAGCACCTTTCTTAGTAAGCAGCTTGCGCAAGATGGCGCTGGCCCGCTTGAAGCGAGCATAGTCGGCCTTGGACATATTCTCAAAATACTCGTCGCCGTAGAACGACGGCACGCGCCGGAGAATCGATGTATCAAGAAGCCTGCTGACCAAGTCCAGGTCCAAATCCCATGACGCGATATTGTCCGAAACGGCGGCGTCCGTGGCGTTTTGCCACTTGTCTATACGTGAAGATAGGGACGGCTGGACCTCGTCAATAAGATCGTCGTTGTCTGTTTCTTCGCTGCATTCACTGCCACTTTCGGAAACAGCCTGGCCTGAGCCCTCTGTCGTAAGCGGATTTGTAGTTGAAAACAGAATCACGTCGTTGTCTAGCCTTTCTGGATTGAATACTACCCACAGAGACTGTGACTCCGAAAGCACGGCTGACTCCGTTTCCTCCCGGACCAGGTGCTGCTCTGGCACCCTTCGCCTTGTTTCGTAAGCTGGATTGAAGGCCATAATTTAAAAAGGTTCTTTTCTGGTGTGTTGTTGGGTTTGCGGGAAGTGTGGTATTTATAACAAGTTGTGGATTCCCGTGATCCCCTTATCGTAGCGTCCTGCACGTAAGCGCGGGTTGTCAGAATGTCGGGCGCTGTGGCAGGCTTTTTTGCTCATCTGGTGACACGCCGAGTTCGCTCCGAAGATGAATTTCGGTTTTGCGGAACCAGACAGGGTACGGTTTAGCTGAGGAATGGTCATTTCTGAGTCACATTTGGTCGTGCACCGCCTAGAAACAGCACTTTTCTTTAATAATATTTCTGCGATTGCCGGTCTAACGGCCGCATCTCTCTTATCGGTCAGGCAGGTCTTACTTGCGGTTACCGCTTACTGAGGAAGATGAGTACAACGCTTGCTTTTCGATTTAGTGTTCTGGAATTTTTTTGGATGGAATTTGGTAACTTCTACAAAGTGGCAAAATGAATTAGATTGAAAAAAAAAAAAATGACCCCGCTTAGTGGTCCGTAGTTCTCTGCTTACTGTTCAGCACTGGCTGCAAATGGAAAGAGATGGCAAGCGATGGGAGCGCTTTCAGGACAAAAAGGTCATGAGACAAATCGAAGACATTTGCGACACGGCATCTGGTCCAGAATCTGAAGTGTGCCATTTTCAGGGCATGGGCTTTACGTCAGCTATACAGTCGAGACCGTGGCTGAAGCCTCACCAGACGAGGGGCATTTGCTGGGTTGAAAGTTGGCCCTGGCGAAGTGAGGGAAAATCTGAGGGGATGTTTAATGAGGGACTCAAGGTTTGGGAGATGTGAGAAATGTAGACCCTGAAGTTGGGAGGTGATGAGTACTGATAGCGGGAGCACAGATGAGAGAATGGGTTATTCAGAGTCAAGAGATGCCAGCAGGAGACCACATCAACGTGAGGGCATACTTATTGTAAAGGCTCACTTAAGCTGACCAATTTGTGTCAGATGTTTGATCAACTCGTGGTCGGTTTGATACCTCAACGTGACCACTGATTCGTGTGACTGACCGTCTCATGGCTCAATGTCCGTTTTCTTTTCTGAATTTGGCTTTTTTAATTTTCTCGCCAAATTTCGATGACGTTTGAACAAGAGACCCAAAAATCTGCCAACTTCGTGATACTCTCTAGCGACCGCCTCTTCCATATCATATCCACCTTCCCACACTTGTCCCCCTTCAAATTTCCGTAAATCTTTCAGTCATCCAAAATCATCCATCGAAGCTCTCAGTCATTAATTCTACACCCTAAACTACGGATCATTCCATCACTTCCTCAATGGCTCAATGGCTCCTCAATGGCTCCTCAATGGCTGCGAAATCTGTAACAATGGCAAACAACCTGTCACTGTCCCCTCATTTTACCGGTGATTTAGTCCTCCAAAGCCTGCAGCCCTACAAATTCAAGCCTGTACGATTCTCCCTTAATTGTCGATCCCCCTTCTTATCTCAGCCTACATCTTAAATCTCCTCAGATATCCCCAACATCTTGGGTTACTCGTGACTAGAGGGTCGTCTGTAACCAGCGGGGAAATTCTTGCCATGCAAAGTCAACCATCACACGTTATTGCCCCGCTTTCTTCCCCTCGGTTGGTTGACCTTGTTGGTGTGTATCTGCCCTGGGTGTTTGGATCTGGAGACATTACCCGCCACAAAAATTCTCATTCTCATCTGGCAAAAAAGGTTTTCAAAAAGCTTAAACTTCTTTCTATGGCCCAGATCGACAACAACAACGACGTCACTAATTTAAAATTTTCGAGTAAACTCCAAGCTCTGTGGGCTTAATTGAACTCTCTTCTCTGGCCATTGTGGCACATTATCCAGAGAGGCCTTTGGATGGTGTCCCTCATGGCCACTTGCGCATATGATGATAAATTCCTTGACTGACACAGATGAAGATATTAATAAATCGAAATTAGTCTTTCACCCCTATCTGAAACGCAAGTGTTCTCTTGTTGAATGGCAAAAAATGCAAAAATGACACGGACAGGAATCGAACCTGCAACCCTTTGATTTGGAATCAAAAGCTCTGCCATTGAGCCACCGCATCTTCTGTGCGAATTTGGGATGCTGGCTAAATATGTCAAGCAAACGTCGCGCTGATTTGTGCACGACTGCAGCCTTATTTAACCATTTTCTTTCTCTAGTATTCTGCAATACAGGTCCGAGCTTAAAAGTGCCAATTGAGGCCTGACGCTCAAAATAAGTCAGTTGCGCCCTCTGGGAAAGGAAATTCTGTGTGCTTAATCCGTGAGTTGTCTTCAGCAATACAGATTCCTAAAACTCTTCTCAATGGCAATTCATTTGAAAAAAATTCAAACCATTCTGTGGAGATAATGCCTTCTCTTTGAAGCCACCTGCATATACCACCTTCCACAAATTGCGATAATCAACTTGTCAAGACCTTGTCCTTCGGCTTCTTTGCTAAACACCGTCATTTCGTCATGAAAGCTTCCATATTAGGCTTGCTTTTCGCTACAGTGTCCGTATATGCCAAGGGCTCGCTGTCAGCTGCTGTTTACGAGCTCGCCAACACTGCCAATGTTGAAGCTTTTGATGCACCCTCCTCAGCTGGTCGTTTATATTTGGCCGAGAAACTCGGTCTCGCCGACTTCTTTTACGTCGAGGACAAGTATGTTGAGGCTTTGAACAAGTTACATGCAAACAGTGTTCCTGAGACATCCAAACCTAAACTTTTCGTCGAATTGAAGGGTGTCGACCACCCCGCCGAATTGTTCGAAAGCCAGGAATTGGCCCCACATTTCAACGTCAAAGACCACGTTAAGAATATTGTAGGCGGCTCGCTCCACAAGTTTGCATCCCTTCTCTCCGCTACTGAAGAATACACCTCAGCTCACTTGACCAAGGAGATCAAGGCTGTGGGCCCCAAAGAAGTTGTGCTGAACCTCAAGGGATCATTCCATCATCACGAAGATGCTATGATCAAAGCTTGGAAGCACTTCACTGGAAAGGGCAAGCGTCAAATATCTGGCCAGCAGCCGCTCGACCTTGGACTCCAGGAAAGCGGCTTGAAGCTCGTCAACGACAAGCATTTCATCAACGACCTCGTCTCGTTGATTCAATTGAAGACCTCCGAAGCTGGTGAAAAGGCTGTTGTGTTTGCCAAGTCTGTCTCGCTTCTCTCCATCGGCCGCAAGATCGGTTATAATACCAAGACATACCAATTGTCGAAGAAGGCACTTGGAGACGTGCTTCTCGAGTTGCAGAGTAAGTTCGATGTTGCGATTGTGGCTATTGGCACTGATGGCAAGCTTCACGAGACCCAGCAGGCTGAATTGGAGAAGCGTGGTGCTGAGTTGGAATCTTTGTTCTCTACATTCGACAAGAGAGAATCGGGCTCTGCTTGTTTTACCGATGAGGCTGCGTGCAACAGTGCCACCTCGAACTGCTCTTCTCACGGCTCTTGCCAGCTGATCAAAAAGAACTGCTGGCAGTGTGCGTGTAAAGCCACTTTCGATAAGGAGAAGAGCAAAACCACAAATTGGAGCGGGTTTGACTGCTCCAAGAAGGACATTTCTGCAAGTGCCCACCTCTTGTTGTGGACCTCGGTGGCATTGGTATTGTCTCTTGCAGCCGGAATCAAGCTTCTCTTCTCCCTAGGTGACGACGCTTTACCCGGTGTATTGGAGGCCGCTACCCAGAGCAAGAGAACCGGTTAATGAACGGGCTGGATTCTGTAAATAAGATAATTCAAGCCATTTAGAAGAGAAGGCGGCCCTTTGTGTCTTCCACTCGTGTTTGTACACGTGATCACCACCTCTATACTAAATAAGTGGGCAGATAACTCAAATCCTGAACCACCAAACTATCAAAAAGAATGCTCCACACAAGAAGGCCCATTTTTGCCGTGTGCCTTCTAATTCTTGTTTCATGTGCCATTTACTTTGTCGCTTCGGGAGACTCCACGTCTCTCGGTACGTCAGGACCTGTGAGTGCCAGAACTCCAGTGTATGAAAAACAGGCTCCTCAAGATGACATCAAGCTTTCTGAGGCGGAAAGCAAAAAAGTCGAGGAGCAAGGCGAAGACACAAAGAGCTCTCAAAGCGTGGGAGAGTTCACAGACCAACCGTTCATGCCAAAAATGGCTAACGAGACTTTGAAAGCAGCTCTCGGGAACTCGGCATGGCACCTTTTGCACACAGTTTTGGCCAGATATCCCGAAAAGCCCGATCAGCAACAAAAAGCAACATTGAGTCAGTACATCCAACTTTTTGCCCAGGTATACCCATGTGGAGATTGTGCTAGACACTTTCAGGGTCTCTTGAAGAAGTACCCTCCTCAGGTGAGTAGCAGAAAAACAGCGGCTCTCTGGGGGTGCCATGTTCACAACAAAGTGAACGAACGATTGCAGAAACCCATCTATGATTGTCTGAACATCTTGGAGGATTACGATTGTGGATGTGGGTCAGACGAAAAGGAAGAGGATGCCACCTTGGGAGGAGACAGTGTGGACCATCTTCGGCAAATAAAGGTTGACGAGAAAGAGGAGAAGCAGAGAGGCGGCTGAGCTGCCGTTTGATCCAACTAATGCAATGTATTATCCTAGAAACCCAGCGGGGTGGATGAGAGATCCGTAGACGAGAAGTGGCTTGGACTGCCAGCAGTGAATCACAGAGGATTTGCAACTTCAGGCGATTGTGCAGCACAGACCACCGTTTGTAGTTCCCAGCTTCATCAGCTGATGAGCTCTGAACTTGTTTTGCTGGGAAGCATCCAGCCATAGGTAGGGGACAAGAGGATCACTGGTCTCCTCAGTCTGTTCTATGATAAGCGCCGCAGCCTTGGATGCTGGGATCCGGTCCTTCTTGAGCTGCTGCTTGAGACGCTCATTTAACTGCTCGATTCGACGTAGTCTCAAAAGACCGATACGGTCGTTGAATTCTGCATCCATGATTTCTTGAAGAGGAACTGCCCGACATTTATAGTCAACTGCGCACAGCATTATTTTTTACAACCTGAAACATGCTTGTGCGGTGGACCAGGTCCAAATAGATATAGACTGTGCAGGCCAAGTCCGGTCGTCTTTGAATTCATGTAGTGGAAGGGCTTGGTTGGAGGCGTGCTGACGAGGCAATCTGTAAAAAGTCTGCACAGTTGGGGAATAAAAGTCGGTGATTCGGAGGGGTCTTGTGTATGCTATTTCATAGCTGCAAATGGACGATATGCCATAATTCAACGGTATGCCATATTTGACCTGTGTGATCCAATATGTCTTGAGTATCGTAAAACCAAATAGACATAAAGGTGTTAGATTGATGGGTCGTTCAGGAGAGCATAGCTGCTCATTTTCATCATTCGAGAGTCACATTGTTGTTGCTAGTATCAAGGAGGCAGATCCTGGAGTTCTAAGTTCTCAACGGATTGAATAACAGAGACATAGAGCCAAGCTGTCTCAATGCCCATTGCACTCAATCCAGTAGCGTGTTGCTTCCACCAATGCGCTTTGCTGTGAACTGACAGCCCATTGTACTCAAAAGGAGTCTCTTCGGAGCTTTGATTTGCTGTTCTTCGGGTTCAATCCCCACAAAGTTTTCTGCGGTTACAATTGTAAAATATATCAGTTCTCCACCACCATGGTCTAATTCAGCCGTTGATCCAGCTTTCTATCGAAGGAATCATGTCTCCCGTAATCCAGAAGATACGGCCCCTCCATTTTCCCACCTGATCCGAACCGTGCCGTTCCATTCTCTTGATTCATTATTGCAGGCTTAGTCGAATAAAGATACCGCTTCAAGTGCTCCTTCCTGGTCACCTGGTGTGCCATATAACAATTATGTACACCCGCTTGTTCACACCCTAACGCCCCTCATTTCCCTCATTCTCCCCATACTGACCCTTCTCTCTTGCCAACCCTTGATGTGAATAGCTCTAAGCAAGGAAAAATAGACCAATGATGCAGAATGCAATGACAAAACCCATGATGAGCGTATCCCTCTTTCTCCGCGTATTGATCTTCGAAATCAACACATTGATGCCCGGAATACTCTGCAAAGTGCCCAGGACTCTATTGGCGGCGTTCAGCAACTGGACACGCTGGCTGAAAAGCTCATCTCTAGTTTCGTACGCCTGCTGGAGAAGTCTATCGGCAAAGGAGTTGGCATTATCCACACGGGCTCTTTCATCCAAAATGTAGTTGTTCTCGCTGTCTGGCCCCAGCAGAATCTCTCGCTGTTTATGGGCGGAAATATCTGATCTGATGGTGAAAAGCAAATTGTTTCTATTTCTCTCCTCGGTAATTCTACCCTGGATCTTGTTGAACAGGCCCTTGTGGTCCGCCAACACCTCCTTGTGTCTCTGTAGCTGCTGAAGCTTTGACGTGGACATGGTCACATCGGCCTCCAGAAGTCGATTGAGCCTGCCCACGACTTCGTCTCTCTTTTCGAGAACCTCAAGAATCGAAGTAGTGACGGTGGTTTCTTCTTCAGTTGGATCCACGGAAACACCGCCGGATTGGATTTTTGAAAGGCGGCTTAGAAGCTGCTCTGTCTGTTTTTCAAGGTTCTGTGCTAATGTTCTGGTTTGTGTGAAGGTTGCAGAAGACATGTTGGTGACCTGGTGATAATTGATAATGTGTTGATTTCGCGCCTTGCACAATAGTGTTGGATAGGTATAGAGAGAGGAGGGACAAGAAGGTTTATTCGATATTTTGAAAATCTTATAGCAATAAGGTTTGCACTTAGTTTCTTAATTTTTTTTTTTTTTTTTTTGGTTCTTGCGGAGGACGTCGTTAGTAGGGGATGATGTTAGTGGATGGTCTCCGTGCTCGGTGAGGCTATGTTACAACAAAGGCTGATTCGGGGACTCTATATGTGATAAATGATAGGAGATATCCAATTCTCGTGATTTTGCGGTTGGAAGGCAAGTTCGATTGTTTTCTGTGGAACTCGGCTGGATCGTGCCCAAAATCTCGTGGGTGCAAATTCAGATGCAAGGTCGTGAATTCCTGATACTCGAAGGGAAACTTTCGGAATGTGGACTCAATTCGGGTTATTTTGCTCTCCTGGGAAACTGGAAGGTCTCAAATGATGGATTTTCGGCTCGCTGTGTTCTTGATTCTGTAACCGCAGATAGAGAAATGAACGGACCAGGGATAAGATCCAAGCTAGCGAGCAGTGAATCATCAAAGGCTGAAGTCCTCCAGCAAGGGCTTCCTTATATGTGAATCCAGAGCGTGAGCGTCATCAACGAGACCAAATGTAGTGAAAAGCGGCATCCTCAATGGACTACCTTTTAGTCTTTACAGGCAATTGACTAAGAGAATGATCACTAACACTTAGCCAATCTCTTCACTGGTCTATGGAATAAAATCTTTGCCTGGCCAGGAGTCATACTCTAGAACCAAGGATGAACCTCCAGTTGTGATAAGGATATCGAAATCTTTTTCTGACTATGCCATTGGTCCCAGACCAGGGAAAGTCTCCGTTTCGAATATACCAATCCTTACTTTTGTTCCACTTGAGTACTGAGAATCAACAGCTTCTGAATAAGAATCAATTGCGTCTGACTTTCTTCGACAAGAGCCTATTCTTCCTCATCAATTTTGAATAGTGCCGCTCTTAAGAGAACCCTTCACGATCGATGGAACACTCAAACATTTCAGACCCAATCGAACATCTCCTCTCTAACCTCAAAATATTGGATTGCTTCAAATGCCATTCCTTTAATTATCCACGCTCACTGTCCACCTCCTCTATCCTTTCAATCCCATCAGAGCCAAACACGAAACAAGCACATTGATGCAGCCACTCATAATTAAAACTTTTCTTTTTCAAGCCTTTTCCAAACCCCAGCTTTTAAAAGAAAGAAAAACCCTTGGCTCCCTCCACCATTTGTACATTCCACCTCCCTCATAAACTCCAAGTACATCTTCGCAGCAAGAGTAGTCTAACCAGCACCTTGCCATTTCTGCCTCAAATCCCTACAAAACTCTATTTTTTTTTATTTTCATCCATCATTATCATACCTGTTCAGCACCCTCCAATCACTTCAAATCCATTCCCAACCCACCATTCATCAACACCTCTACCACACCCATATTCAACGCACCAGCAACATTTCGCAGCCATTTCCAACACCAACTCATATTGCTGAACCACGCAATTCAACCAACCAAAGGTTTCAGCCCTGCTAAGTCCCACCCACTTTCCAAAATTCCCCAACCACGTTTTCCTGGATCTCCGCAAATTCAGCGGTCCTCCACACAGCAAGCTTATCTTCAGCATCTCCCATTGGACATCACCTCATCTCGACCAATGTCTGTGGAAGACCTCCGACAAGTTGATCCTGCGCCTCTAGATCACATCTACCCGGAAGACGAACCGCAGGTCTCTCCAGAGCCACCCAGAAAAACCTGGATCCACAAGGCCTCGGCGCTTCTACTAAACATTCAGAAATACCTGGCCTATGGGTTCTTGGGCTTCTACGGGCTTCATACGGCGTCGACCGTGCTAATTCCTGGAATTGGAATTGGACCTTCCACGTGTCAGGACGTTTTTGAAATGTCCCGAAATGTCTACATGGCGCCATTGGTGGAACCTACAATGGTCTATGCTACAGGTCTCATTCACATAGGCGCTGGTCTAGCACTTCGAATTTTACGCTTGTGGGCGAACAAACGTCCCAAGCGCAAAGAAACTAGCATTATTATCAAAGAGGAAGATCGGGACGATATTGGGCTCGGTGGGATCGGGACCATTTTCGGTCTAGGGTTCAAGAAACTGTGGATCTCCACGACGTTCCCCAGCTTTACGCCATTGACCTTCTCGGGCTATATTTTCACGGCAGCTGTGGCCTACCACGTTGCTAAAATGAAATGGGGCCCTGTATCCGTGGATGGAGACTCTTCATTGGTCACACTCTCATATGTGACACACTACTTCCACCAGCTGCCCTGGGGCCAATTGGGCACGTTGTTGAACTACTCCATGCTTGCTCTTTTGCTGTGGGTGTCTTTCTATCACACAGTCAGCGGTTTGTTCAAATACAGAAGACAGTTCAGCTTGAGAGCTAAGAAGATCGCCTACGGAGTTATCGCATGCTTGACGGGACTCAGTTTTATTTCAATGACAAGGCTCCGGCACTGGGAACTTGAAGTGGGGTTCCTAGGTAAACAGTTCGCCAAATATCTCTATGTGGTGTGATAGATCAGATAAGCGTATGTGCAGCCAAAGTCAGCCCACAATTCTGACGCAAGTGATACATAAACCCACAATCTACAACAATTCATTTTACCCTTTTTATTGGTTTTTTCATTTACATTCGGCGTACAATAAATAAGACTATAACAAGCAGCATGCTTGAAACACCGAGGGGTCCAGCCGACGGAGTGCCGCCATTTGGACACTGACACCCACAGCTTGGCCAGATCCAGCTCCAGCTTTCGAGGGAGTAAACATCATCGTCATAAACCGTTTCCACATTGAAATAGTCGGGCCCTCTGGCCAGTGTCACATCGTTCATGCATAAGCCCACCTACGGGGCGAAGGCCAAAGAGAAACTTAGGCCGTGGCAGGGCCCAAAGTTGGCTCCTTGACGGCGCTGGTTCTCTTCGACTTATAGTCCTTGACGGCGGACTTGATCGCGTCCTCCGCCAACATGGAGCAGTGCAACTTGACAGGGGGCAAGGACAATTCCTTGGCAATAGCGGTGTTCTTGATAAGCATGGCCTCCTCGATGGTTTTGCCCTTGACAAGCTCGGTCACGTACGACGACGAGGCAATAGCAGAACCACAGCCGAAGGTCTTGAACTTGACATCCTGGATAACTCCCGTGTCTTCGTCAACCTTGATTTGCAATCTCATAACGTCACCACAGGCAGGAGCACCAACAAGGCCAGTCCCCACGTCCACGTCGTTCTTGTTCAAAACACCGACGTTTCTGGGGTTGGCGTAATGGTCAAGCACCTTCTCGTGATACATTCTCTTAGTGGCAACAGGCACCATGGAGGGCATTCTCAAAGCATGAGCAGCCGAAAGTGCCGGTCTGGCAACTCTGGCGCTGTTAAGCATAGGTCTTGCAATTTGTCTAAACATGGTTTGCGGAAAAGACGTTGTTCAAAAAAGATTTATATAGTGCGGAGAGATTGATTTTTATGATAAGCGATGACTGGAAGGAGAGGATTGGATACAGGCTTGGTCATGTGGGAGCCGATGTCGGTTCCGGAAAAAAAGGCCGGGGCGCGCGACATTTACTAAGCAAGCGAAGGGGGCCTTTCATTGGTGGATGGAGCGACATTGTCGCGCAGGCGGGGACTTCCTTCCGTCGACGGAGCCGTACATACCCTGAATTTTTGAAAACCAGACGAATCCACTAGGAATTGAGGTAAAATGACCGCTCTTCATTTCCGAATTGTAGGGGACCCGTCGGACGACATTATGTATGTCGGTGGGCTGGCTGCTTGGTGCGCGACATTGTCGTGCTTCCCTCGGCAAAGGTGGAGTCAGAACGGAATAGACGGAGTAGTCAATTTGCTCATAGTGTAGAGCGAGTCGATAACATTCTAGAGGTGTCCGTAAGCTGCTTTGGTTGTGCATATAGCGCCTTTTGTATGGACCCCTATGTTGTGTCCTTGCGACATATTCGCAGCCATAGTAGTGTCCATGATAGGTTGCAAATGTGTCAGACTTCTTGCAGCCACAAGCAATGTCTTACTTTTTTGTGGTCCAGAAGGTCGAGAATGTTCGGTATCATGATGTTGCTTTCAGGGATGGAGCGTGATGTATTTTAGATAGTAGTATGATTCAATGATTTCCCTGGGTCCACTTATCGAATCGATCTGCAGCTGAGGGTCAGGTCAGAGTCAGTGGAATCACCGAAGACGGCTTGTTGCGGGATTCGTGGTTTGGGAGTGGGATCGAGGGGAGCGTTCTTGAAATGGAGGTTAATGACCGAGATGGTTGTTTATGTGGAGGCTGGAGCAGTCAAGGCACGAGGCACGATGGGTTTGGTTTTGTGAGTTTAAGAGTGAAAAAGTGGAAGAGTGAGGCGGGTTTGTTGAATGAGGGGGTTTGTTTCAATTTGATTCTTTATGTTTTGTTAATTTGTTTTGTGGATCTTGTGGATGTTTTTGCTGGGTGGTCCTTGTGGTATTGGTGTGACGGTGACAATCTGAATCGTGTAGTTGTGATCGCATAGAGCTTGAGCGCTGGAATATATGGTCGTATGTGAACTCGAAGTGACTCGCAGGACAATGAGGACGACGGCCATTGAGGGGTCACATAATCATGAATTTGAGGGATTGGGAAGTTTAGGTGTCTCTTGCTTCTTCTATTGTGAGGAGATCCCGTGGTCTTGGAAGCCGCCAAATTGGGATTATTTTGCCATCTTTGTAGATAAGGTCTCGTTGCAAACCCTACTGTTACTCATGATATACTTATTCCATTTCTCAAGTGACAACGATTGAGCTCCCCCTCAATATTGCTGCCCGCAAGTCCACAATTTGGGTCTTACTGGTTTATGAGGCAACAAATTTCTTAGGGCAGATAATACGAATGCCATTGAGATGTTTTTGACTCCAAGATGCATCGCGTCTTATCACGAGATGCTGGCAAATGTAGCATGGCGCATGGTTTTCGATTACCTGTAACGTCAGTGGACGCTCCAATTTCTATACATAAATCCGATCATTTAACGCCGTCTATGAGTCTCAAAATAAGTTGCGACCCTGATGGCAGTTGTATTTCTCAATCCTTTCTCTGCGGTTTTTGAACTTTCGACTCAACTTTTCCAATCCGATCAGCTGCTCGATTCAAGAAACCCCCTTTAATTGGATCACTTCTTGCCTTTTTTATTCACTACAACCAACTCAACTCTTCTACAATTTGCGGCCAACTTACCGTTGCTTTGATTCACATGCTTCACGAGGCTCGCCTACAAAATGAACAGGGCTTATGCACCAATCAAATACGACAGTTGTTGCTTATCAAGATCGGCCATGGACGTCTAAAACGAAAAGGGCATTTAGGTAGAAGTGCTTATTTGGATTACGGAAGAAGCATCCATGACTGGAACTGATGGTGTAATTTGCAATGTGATTATGGTTCTGGGTATGAAAAGGGGAAGCTATTGGCAGTGTGGCGGGCCACCGAATAATGGCAGATTTTTTTTTTCAATTTTTTGACGCCAGCCTTTGTCTCAAGCTACCGCCTAAAGCCCTATTGTCTGAACGAATGCCACTGAACGAATGCTATTGAACGAATGCTATTGAACGAATGCTTGTCGACTGAACGAATGTCGACGAATACACGATGCTTTTTTTTTTCTTCATTAGATTCACAATTTCCGTACGAAACGTACTAGTAAAGCTGAAACTTGCTCTTAACTCTACCAAGCATAAACCTGCTCTTTGCTTATCACTTTCTTTCTATCAGTTAACTGCCGCTCCAGGATTCCGGTTCCTCCACCCCGCCTCTTGCGTCTCACCAAAAACATCACCAAAACATAAAAAAAGAACAAAACCTTCCATTTCCTTTTATCACTGCATAGCAAACCTCTAATCCACAAACGCCACTTTCTGGAGTTTTCTCTGTTTTGGCACATCTTACAATGGCTCGCGCGGGGATTTCGCAGCCATTTCCAGAGCAACAATAAGGTGAATGGTTCTAGGGCCGTAGACATTTGCTTCTATTTCACAAAAATCTCGAGTTCTTTAGATCCTGGGAAGCAAACGACATCCAGCCCTAAACCTAAAACGGAGAATCCTTAGAAACGCACTATTAACAATTAGGCGCTACTAATTACCTGGCAGCATCATAACGCACACAATCACGCCAGATTGTCCCAACAAAGGAAGCAACCTCCAGAGTGCTAAAAAAAAGTTGAACAAACCCACGTCAAACTCAAAAGTACTTCGAATTTCGATCCTCGGTAATCCAAAAATTCAACGCCCCGAACGCCCCTCGCCCGTATCTGTCTTCCTTCTTCTACGCATTGCATGCTAAATTAGCCCCATTGGCAAACTGCCTATATGTCTAACCCCCAACAGAATCAAACCTACTCACAGCAAAGCTACCAAAGTCAACCATAGGAATTGCTTACTTGAAGCTCCCATTAACCCAAATCGCCCATTAACCCAAATCGCTTTATCTTCCCACATTGCAATCTGGCTCTGAAGTCTAAATCACACTGCGAGCAACACACCTGAAGAAGCACCACAGAGCCTCATGTCTATTCCGCCCTCAGACATCGAGACCGGGGTCTCCAATGGCGATGTCGATTGGCTCTTTCGTGGCAAGTCGAAGAAACTCACCAAAAAGCTCCATCTGGAGAAGCTGGAAGATGACGATCGGAAACCTGACGACAAGGACAAGAACAGGGACACAGAGAAACTGAAGGTGGAGAAGCCGGCGAAGGTTCTGGACGACAAGACCGAGCCTAAAGAGCCTCCGAAACCTCAGCCAACCAGAGCTGCGTCAGACTCCGCTGCTCTGTTGACTGCCTCTGCAGACTTTCCGAAACGCCGTTCTAGCATCAGTTTCATGACCTTGGGCTCCTCCTCCAATGCCAATTCGCTGGATACCGAGCTGAGCACGCTGCAGCCGCCGCTGCGGTCCAATTCCGGCCGTGGTCGCTCGTTTTTGTCTTCCATTTCGCTGAAGTTCAAGCTGAACGGCTCCAACAGCAGCAGTCTGGCCAACATGAGCCCAACTACGCATCAGAAGCTCAATCCTAACATGATCGGGTCGGGCTCCCAGCCGCCGCCGGCCAATCAGGATTTGGCTTCTTTGGTGAACAGACCACCGCCAGAAGCAGGTACTCTGATTCCTCAGGGCAAGGGCAGGCGGTCTTCTTTCTCGTCGAGCCCCAAGCTGTCTGTGGATTCTGAAAAAGGCGGCTTTTTCAAACGCAGAACGTCCAATGTCGATCAGGTGCCTCCTCCTTCAGCGAGGCTAATACTCAATAAGAACCCACACAAGGAGCAGGTGATGCGGGAGTTTTCCGACCGCCGCTTGAGAAGAGTTGCTTTTGCATTGGAAAAGCTCACAGAAGATCCGCAGCAGCAGATTCCGTCAAGGCGGCCCAAACGAGGCAATGTGCTTATTCCTGAGGACTTGACGGCTCCGCTTCCCAGGCTTTCTCAAGGCATTGCCGTGAGTGACGGGAAAGGCAGTAAGACAAGCGTCTCAGAAACAAAATACTCGGAAAAAGAGTATCATATGGCCGTGGAAGCCCAGAGAAAGGCTCTAGCGGAGGCTGAGAAGCACGCTTTGGACGCTCATCTTTCCGCCAAACGCTTGGCTGCACAAATATGTCTGTTCAAAACGTCAAAAAGTCTTCCTTCCACGGCCGAAGAAGACGACGTTGACGTTGCCGCCGAAAAGATTGAAATTGACAAGCCCTTGCATGTTTACGAAAACCACTTTGACCAGAACAACGACCACAACACAGAAACACCCATCGAAGAGCTTCTGCTCGAGGATATCTACTCCCGCTGCTGCCATCTCCGTGAAATTTTACCCATTCCTGCTACGCTCAAACAGTTGAAGAATAAAAGCAGCCCGCTTCAGACCCTTAAGCTCCTCAACCCCAAACCCACATTGATAGACGTTCTTTCCTTCAGCGACTTCCTCGCCATCACTCCCATCAACACCGTCATTTTCGATAATGTCACCATGACCACCGAGATGCTCAAACATTTGCTAGGCTCGTTGGTGCACAGCAAAACCTTGGAGAAGCTTTCGCTTCGAAACGTCGCAATTGATGAGGTAGGATGGCTCTATCTTTGTGAGTTCTTGGGCAGAAACCGCACGGTTAAGAAGCTTGATATCTCCCAACAAAGGGTCAAGACCGTTACAAAGCAGACCTCCTTCCGTTCGGCCATGAACTGGAACCTATTCATCAAAACCTTGATCCACAGAGGTGGCATCGAGGAGCTTGTCATGGGAGGCTGCAAACTTACTGATGAGACCTTTGAGAAGCTTCTTCAAGAGGCGCTTACAATTGCAACCTGCCGCTTTGGAGTGGCTGCAACCGAAATCAACGTCCGCAAGTGTAAGTTGATTGCTGACTGGATCAGCAGACCCAACTCCAAATGCGTGGGCATAGACATTGCCTATAACGATTTGAGTCAGGGCCAGCTTGGGCCCTTCATCGAGGCCTTCAACACCAAGCCAACTCGCCTCATTTTCTTCTCCCTCAATTCCACAAATCTCCAAGACATGGATGAAGTGGATAAGCTATTGAGAGGATTGGCCAAAATCCCGACCCTTCGGTTCTTGGACTTAAGTTCCTTGCCACAGCTCTTCCCTGGGGTCATTTCCAAACTCAGCAAAACCTTACCTTCCTTTCCATCCTTAAGGCGTGTTCACTTTGACTTGAATGAGCTCTCATCACAGTCTATCGACGCAATTGCTGACATCTTGCCTAAAGTCAAAACCCTCGTTCATGTTTCACTCCTAGGAAACCGGAACTTGGACCGTGGCTGCGTTGGCTCGTTGTACGCCGCTGTGAAACAATCTAACATATTCAATCTCGATTTGGACTACGACCTCGTCCCTGATGAGCTCTCGCAAAGGTTGGCTCTCTATTTGATGAAGAATTTGGACAGCCAAGTCAGACCCAACATCTCTAGTGGCGATGCCGCCCAAGACGATGTCATGTTCGATGGATCGCTTCTCATGGAAACGGCCGAAAAGATGTTGATTGAGAGCGACAAGAACTCCGGAGAAGCCGACTTGAAGCTCCAAAAGATCATCACCAATGCATTGATCGAGAGAACCAACTCGATCAGAAAGGATATCCACAAAATTATCGATGGCCTTTTCCAGAAGCGTGCGTCTGGAGCGCTCAACTTTGAGGATAAGGAGACCTTGTTACGATTTTGTCTTCTTGACGCTTCGCTAGAGAAGGTTGTTGACCTTTTCGAACAGAAAGCAAAGATGTTCTTAAGCACGCCCTTGAGCCCATCGCCTACGAACGAGAAGCAGCAGTTCTCGCTTGATCTGGCCATCTCACAGGGCCCTGTCGATAGTAGGAATTATGGTGACCACCACCAGCAACTTCATGAGGGTTCTAAAGCGCTTATTGATGCCGGTCCAATTCTTATGGCGAAGTCAAGACCTCCTCCGCCTACATACCAACCCAGCGAACAAACGTTCGAACCTCATCAGGTTGTTGTTGAGGCTGGCTCTGACGGTCTGACTGTGCCCATTGACAACACCACCGGTCGCCCTGTCTTGTTCCGATCTATGTCCCAGACATCTGTGCAAGCCAAGGAGCAGGAGAAGGAGGAGGGTGAATTCCACAGATGGGGATACTTCATGGAGCACAGAGAGCTAGAGAAGACGGACCAAGAGAAGCAGGAGAAATACGTCATTGGTACTGTTCCCTCTGGATCGGAGCTTCGAGAAGCTATTATTGACGCCAAAGGTGTGGACTCTGTCACCGATTTGATTTCAAAGATCAACGGTCAGAGAGTCAGCTTGGACGGTATCTACAACCCCGAAGAAAGCACCGCTTCGACAGAACAGCGTCCTGCTCCCGCTGCTGTTGATCCATCGTTTCAAGACGCTCGAGAGGTGCCTGTTCAAGACGACGATGCACACTCCATCGATTCAAAAGAAGACAAGAACGTGCATCCCGTGGTTGACGAGGCATATGATAAGCTCTTGAACGAAGCCCAGCGGGTTCGGTCTAATAAGGATGCCTCCTAAATAGCGACATATTGGCATGCATTTGGTTTTGGTGTAGGTTGAGTTTTAAACAGCAGAGCTGGCAAAGGAGAAGAGTTTTCTGAATTTTGGAGATTCAATATTCAGTGCCGCTTTAATGAATCTACTCTGGCAAAGAATGAGAATTATGATGGATCTGGCACAATTGGTTTGATGAAAAATCATAGACTTCCCGAAAAAGCAGAGCCAGGTTTTGCGTTAGTTATCTCTCCAGTAATTTTACTTGTCTAGTAAAGTAATCACGTTGAAACATAGAGCTAGACTACGTTGACGAAAGACTCTAATGGAATGAAACTGGAAATACGAATGACGATGTCAATGGAGAAAGCTCTATAGATTGAACTTACATTTGTCATCTGTCAGTATCACAGCCTAAAGCTTTCAATTAAGAAAAAGAATTGTAATAGAATACAGTGAAATAGCTTCTTCACTCCACTGTGGACCTGCTCGACAAGCCACAGGAAAAGCGGCAGCCATCGAATCAGCTTATGTATCAATTATCTTGATCACCTGGCACGATCCAAACTTTTCTCCTTCTTCTTCCTTTGCCTACTCCTTTACATCACAATGAAAGATTACTAGATTACCTATAAGCACACTTAGTTCTCGGCCTTGAAGGCAGCGATCTTCTCGGCAATCTTGGCCTGTCTCTGCTCTCTGGTCAACTTCTTAGACTTGTACTTCTTGGACTCAGCAGCGTACTGCTCCTTGGTGAACTTCTTCTCGGTAGGCTTGAAAGATGGGTCCTCTCTGATCTTCTCGTGGGCGTTCATGTAGATCTCCTCAACGTCCTCAGGGTCGATCTCGTCGTCAATGTAAGACTTGAAGACCTGTCTGTACTTCTCCTCATCGTCGTCCATCAACTCCTCCATGTACTCAGCAATGTGACCACCCATGATGTACTTTCTGAGGAGCTCAGCGTCCAACTCCTCGGACTCAATGTCCCAACCTGGGAATCTGTTAGGAGAGTGAGGAACGTAAAGACCACCGTCAGAGGCACCCTTCAAGACACCAAAGATTCTGGCACCAGTGGTGGTTCTCTGCAAACCAATGTCCAAGAAAACCTTGAAAGGACGAGGACCGTCCTCAACAGCCTCGGTGAGCTCGAACTCACCCTCGACCTCCTCAACACCCTGGTAGGTCTCGTCCAAACCGAGCTTCTGCAAAGCTCTTCTGGCAACCAACAAACCGGTGGCATAAGCAGCAGACCAGTTGGTCAAACCGTGCTTGATACCGTATCTTGGCAACTCGTGGGCGTAGGCGGCGGTCAACACAATGTCACCGACAATCTGGGAAGACACAATCTGGGCGATGATGTCCTTGTTGGTGAATCTCACCACCAATCTGTACTTGGGGGAGTTGTACTTGGCCTTGTGCTGGGCGACCAATCTCTTACGCTGGTAGTAGTCGGTCTTTCCCTCTCTTCTTCTACGGAAGGGGGTCTGGAAACGCGACGAGTAGGCGGAAGTCTTGACGGATTTGTCGAAAGCCATTTTAGTGGTTGTGGATGGGAGAGAAATTTTTCAGAGTAGTTTTTTTCACTACTATAGCGATGTGGGCAGTGCACGACCCGCGACCTTGAATTTTTGGTGCGGTTCCACAATGTGCGCTGGGTGTGTACATCGCAGCACGGGGCCTTGAAGTATATAGGGTGGAGCCCAGATGGAAGCATTTTCGATTTTTTGTGAATTGCAATTGAGTAGAGGGTCTGCTGGAAGGGAGCCTAAGGAGCTGTATGATTTTGTTGTAGCAAGCCAAGTACAAGTTCTGCTGATGGACTCTGAACCTAACGCAGAGTCGGCTTATGGGGTGCCACTTTCTTATTAAAAATAGTCACTTATATCTCTATGAAAATTCTGAGTGCTTAGCGGCGGTTGAAATAGATGAATCATCGTCTCAACTTTCGTGGTGAAGAAATTGTGGACATCAGTGGGCACTCTTGATGTAGCTGTTCAGCACCCTTCTACTTCTTTTCTTTTTTTGCCATTTCACGATAGAACCCTGTAAATCACATCCGCGGTCAAGCCTCGATTCGTACGGGCATCTCCTATACTCTAGGTTGTTAAACTAAGTCTCAGAACACTACACGCAACTTACAACATTCCCATTTCTTGACATTACTAAGACATGGAATGAACGCTTTATTAAAGAGACTTTTTTATGAAGCCTCTAAGTCCTCACCTAACAGCCTGGATAGACCAGATGCGGATTGACATGAATACATTGAAGAGCCGTCGTTTGATGTCCCTCGGGTGACGATATATGAAATCATCATGCAAGTGATAGAGACATGAATGAATTTTTAACCAACAGAACCCTTCTCAAGAGACAGCTGAGCTTAATCGCTGGTGACATTGTGAGATACCATCGGGTATGAAAGGCCAAGGCACCAAGAACCTCTGTGTGGTTGAATCAAAATCTGTGCTTGAGCCCGAGGTAAAGGGAGCCCCTTTGTATAAAGTTAAACTTTTCATGGGCTTCCAAGATCCAGCGAGGTTTGAACTCAGTCTTCCCTGTGCTTCCGATGAGCAGATCTTTCATCAAGTTGGGCCTCGTATTTTCCACAAATTCTCAGGTTCTGAAAAAACTCAACTCTTTTCTAAAATCATTTAATCGTTTAATTTCAAAGAATCCCAAACCTCTTTCAGGAACATTATTTTGTTGAGTATCCACGCTACTGTTTCACTGCACAAGCCTCACTATCACCAGGGCTGCGAATTACTACTCCGACTGATTCACACTACTCGGCGCCAAGGCCGGATCAACACAAGAAAAATAAAAACTACTCTCGAAAAGCTGAAACTTCAGTAAGCGTCCATTTCTAAAACCTTAATTTTCTCAAATATCTGCCCCTCTATTTCTCCAGATTATGCACTTACAGGCCCTGGCGTCCCCTGCCAGCTGAACGCATACTGTCCAACAACCCCTTCATGGCTCTCCAAATTTCCTTCCATTAAGCCACACCTTATACTCTTCCCCCACAATCATCAAACCTAAACACTCCGTTGAGCTCACCCTGTCACAGCCAAACTGCCCCTCCTCGCTTCGTAACCGAGCATAGAGGATCTGCATCTCTCGCATGTTGACACAATTTGAAGCTTGGCAGCCAATCGAACCAAACCCACAGAAATCCAAATCTCCATGAATTTTCCTTCTTCTTCCCGTTTCCACCACCAGCCACCGTCGCATCAGTGCACCATCGGCAAGCTTCTTATCTTTGCCGCTTCGCTCTCGTTTTCTCCACATGTCTACGACTTACACAGAAGAAAACCAAGTCAACCCCGACGAGGGCGTCGTCAGATACGCCGCCTACGCCAACAGGTTCAGAACAATCCTCCGTGCCTCCCACAGGTACATCGCCTACACTTCGGACATAGGCGAATCGTTCAGACCGGTGGCGCATCCATACCTTGTCACTATGGTGTGTCGTGGGCGTACTTGTTGGGTGATGTGAGTTATTCTTCGTGGATGGTGAAGATGAAGAGTGAGGGCAAATACTGTCCAGGGCTCTTGCCATGGCAACCTGTGGAGGGAGAAGGCGATCCAGCTGAGGCTGAAAAGTACAGGAAGCTGGTCAACAACTCGTTGGCTGAAACCGACTGGAGGGTGCAATTCGCCAAAAGAGGCGTTTTTCAGGGCTTGGCGTCCATGGGTTTGCCAGCATTGACCATTCATCTGGCAGTGCGTTACTCGTCGGTGCTTTTCAAGAATGTCAAGGTTAAGGCCGTCAAGACATATGGCCCTGTTTCTGTGGGCTTGGCCATCGTCCCGCTTTTGCCTTATATATTTGACGAGCCTGTTGAGCAAGCTGTGGACTTTGTTTTCGACAAGGGCGAGGCCTTGTATAAGCAGAATTTGGCGTAATAGATTCATAGATGGTTCAGATGGCCTCTGGAGCCATTGCATAAATAACATGTAAATTCACACCTGTAAATGCATTTGTTTTTGGTGTAGTGTGGTCTGTGTAGGTGGAATAGAATCGAGTTGGATGCATTGATGGATGAGCTTCATCGGTGAATGCAAAGGGTTACCTGGACATGAGCCGACTATTCTCTAGTTGATTTTGACCTGTAATTTGACCGTTGTGGAAGGTAGGATCTTACTTCCACAACCATTTTCCCTGATTAGAAACTCATATCAGCAATGAGAAGTAAGATTTCGGTAGGTTGCCCGCTCCTTTTGATTCTCTTCTCTTTCCTGAATCTCCTCCATCTATCTGTATTGATAAAGATTCCGCTCGAAGACATCTGCCCAGTTCATGTGGTAGACCTTGCTTTTAGTCCTACTTTGTTATATCTGTAACTGGCAAGTCTTCGCAAGAGTGAACAAAAAAAAGTCCATCTCATCAACATTTTATCCAAGCTCATTCAAATCCACCCATCACCAGGACGTCTCCTGTCTCAGCTTTCCTGTCTTCTTTCTCCAACACTTCACCTACAATATCCCTTCATAAACATCAATTACCAACTCCTTTTCCTCTCCGTTCTCCCCCTCTATACCTGCGGCTTCGAGTAGTTGTACTCGCCACATTTCTCGCATGTCCTGGCTTTGTCATCACTGTCGAATGACAAAATAGCGTCCTTCACCTGTGTACCCAAATCCGAACAATAAAAGACAATCTCGTGAACAATTTCCTTGCAGTTGCTGCAGTACCACCGGATCTTATCATTGACGCCCTCTGGTCTATCCTGTTCCACGACTAACCCAATGGTATTTGCAAAACGGACAGGATTGTGGGGCACATTTCCAGGTAACAAAAACGAGTCTCCTTCCTCGATCACAATGTCTCTAAACTGGCCCTCATCCACCACCTTCAAACACATCTTGCCCTTAATTTGGTGGAAATACTCTGGCGTCTGATTCACATGGTAGTCTGTTCTTTCATTAGGGCCTCCTACAATCATCACGGTGGCTCCTCCTCGGTGGAGGCAGTAGTTGTTGACTGGCGGTTTCAAAAGATGGCCATTTTCAGCAATCCAGGTTTTGATATTGATGGGAGGTGGAAGCATGGTGGAGAGCAAAGTAGTAAAGGTGGTTGGATGACTTACTTTATCGCAGGTGACTCAGACTGCACGAACTAGACCTTCTTACAAATTCCGGCTCTGGAAAAAGGGTCCTAAGGCCGCGTAAACGAGAGAGGAAAAAAAAGGTAGCTCACAGGAAGCCGAAAAAAAGCTTCCCCACCAGGAGTCGAACCTGGAATCTTCTGGTTCCAACAGAAGTGGTTACTCATCGTAGCCAGACGCCTTGACCATTGGGCCATGAGGAACGAAGCTTGATAGTGTTATGGTTCGTTTAGGGATCTCTTTTAGCGGTTGGTCTTAAGCCCAAGTTATACT